>PVMI01006812.1:0-13508 GCA_008528875.1 Aulacorthum solani | reverse complement strand
GGACATAAAATCCAAATATTTTAATTATCCGAACATTCAAATTCGTATCTGACTTTGTTGAATTATTCGGATTATACAGATAGTTAAATTGTTGAGTTTATACTTGTATACTTATATGACGTACAGTGATAATATCATGAATATACTACACTGTATAGGTACCCAATTATTAACTTATATTTACTACAAAACCTTTGAATGGTTATTGAAAAACCTTTTTTTAAAGATAAGCTGAATTCATATTTTATACTACCAGTAGGTACCTACGATATCATTAATACTAGAAATAATACAACAATAATTGTAATTAAAATACTATGTATTTAGAAAATGAAAAATGTGCTAGTCAATTTCAATATAACCATTTAAATACTTAAAAAATCGTTTTTATTGCAAGTCATTGAACAGCAAAATTTAGTTAAATAATCCGAATATGTATTATGCCCACTACTATTGCCCACTTTCTCCCTTTTTTTATATAGATATTTTAAACTTTGAGAACCGGGTACTTTACTATCATCTGAATAATTCTGAATAATGATATTGTATACTATTATATATACTATGTAAAATAAATTGATCTGAATCATTCTTTTGAACCAACTATTGTGAATAGTTTGGAATTTGTCACGGAAAGTTTAGTACCTACATCAATACGCCGGGTACCTATATAATTTGACAAATTGAACTCAAATTTTGAATCAATAAAGAGTTGGTATTTTTAACGGACAACGAAGAGCGTGGGATCAGCAGGTTCTTACTAGTTGCTAATAATATGATATTATTATTATAATATCTATTGACTATTGTATTTTATTAATCGTTATAATATAGGTACGTGCCAACCACTTCATATTTTGTTCAGCTAGTTCAGACGACAAGGGCGGCGCCATCTCTTGACATGATGTAGTACTTTTTTGTGGATACCCGAAAACCGTGACTGCCGTTAGCTTTAGTCGCTAGATGACGCTGCCATATACAATTATTTGTTTTCGTTTAATAACTTGTGTTGGAATTTCTTTTTGATGTCTAAGCATTATTTGAGGCGAAGGGAAGAAGTTGTGATGATCTTTCGTTGAGTGATGTCGCAGGGGAGGGTGGGGGTTAAACCCCCTCCAAAATATCAGGGAAAAACATTTTATATATTAAAGTTCTATAATATTGTAAATCGACATTCATTGTAATAATTAATTAATATATATGACGTATATTACTATAAATAAGAGAAATAGTATAATGAAATGTAAATACTAAATAGTATGACATTTATGAATATTTTTAATTTTTCAAACTTCCCCTCCCCCGAAATTTTTTCCTGATGTGAGGTATAAACATCTCCTAAGATATAAATAAACACACATTGTATGTACACTATCTGTCTCAGTACCATATCAATACTTAAATATCAGTAATTACAAATTGCTAATTTTTAACAAGCAACTTATTATTTTTTATTAACTAATTCTATGTTACATTATTAACTTATTTCAAAAATAATGATTCTATTAAAAATAACAACTATAAAAACAATTGCGTATGTAAAAATAACATTTTATTTATTAATTGTTCAAATTTTAATGAAATTAGTTACCAAACGAAAATAACGGTTTTTGCGATATTTTGTTGTAATTAAAAAAAATATATTAATAGTAGGTTTTGGAATTCTACAGTAAGTATATTTTCATTTTTTACTCACGATAAAACTCAGGTAAGTCAATAAACAATGGAGTTATAGTTTTATTATTTTTGATTTAATAATTATTGCATATTACCATAGTAATAATGCTTGTAATTATCAAATTACGTATTGTAAGTAAATAACGTAGGTTTAATAATTATAAGTGATACTTTAATACTTTTATTTTATAATTACATGATTATCATTAAAATATAGGTTGGGTTATAACATATCTTATTTTCAAAAATATTATTTATTTACTCTTTAAATGCTAGTTAAATCTTCTTAATAGACGAATTAAAAATAAATGAATAACATAACAATAAATTAAACATAATGGACATTTTTAAGCAAAACTTTTTTCAACAAAATTGATTGGTTTTCTTAGGTACAACTCAAAAATTAGAAACTAATAAATAAACAGTGGATTTTAATTTAAAATCTGAACTTTTAAATTTTCACCAAATTTTTATGTTCATTCCTCATAGGTACATGATAACATTATAAAAATATTTAAAAATTTTTTTGAGGTATTTATACTATGGTTTTAATTAATATCATAAAATCGTATTATCTACCTATAGTAAGTACCTACTCATCATTCGTCTTCCGATGGTTAAAAAATACATAATAATATATTATTGGTACCTACTGAATAGTGAATATATGGATGCACCGCAGACATAGTGTTGTGGTTCGGAGGTGTAACATTATTATATTATATTATGTCATTGTAATATTATAATATTTCACTAAAAATTACAAGTAAAGGTCTACTAGTACAAGTACTAGCCTACAATAGTAGGCATCTCACAATATTGTTTTTAGTTTTAATGGCAAAACTATAACTTAATATAAAACTCTAGAAGTATTGAGACTTGAGAGAAATTCACAACTAATCTTTGAAATGTACAAAAGTAAAAACAAATTGGATACTTTAATCGTGCCTATAACATAATTTCTGGGATCGGATTAATATGTTATTAAGCTATATTATTTTATAAATAGTTTGCAAATTTCTGATGTATTGCTAAAAAATTGTGTGGTTATAAAATCATCACAATACTAATAAACCAGTAACCATGATTAGCTATGGTAAAAGCTATCTATTAACTATATATCTTTAGCCGTGTATGTACCTAACTAAGGCTTTCACGTAAAGATAAGTGATGGTGTTAAAAATCTTATCATAAAGTAAAAAAATGTATTGCTTCCCTCAAATCTACCTAATTACTATTTTGACCAATTTGAATTTATTAATGCCTCGATTAATGCTAAAAAATGTACTTGGGAAAGTTCACACATCATCGTGGTGGTAAGCATATGATATATATTTTAAAAATCAGTAAAAATTCATTATTAGTAACTATCTATCTAGGTTAAGGATTCAAAATTATAATGATAAAAACTTTGAACCTTGAACTTAAGAAGGTTCTGAAAAATTATGTTCAATTGTGAAAAATAATAAGTCGCATAAGTCTTATGAAAACTAAATTAAATAAAACATAAGATGACTATTTGAAATTAAGTTAATTTAGGTTTATAATGTAATAACGATAAATTATATAAACTTGAAAAAATGTTTCAAAAACATAAATTTATAAATCAACTTTTAAAAATTAAAATTTTAATCAAATTAAATTAGTTAAATTTGATTAGACAAGTTTACATAGTAATATACAGTTCATTGACGAAGGGAGTATAATTCACTTTATAACACACAATACGTAGATAGTAATTAGCTACCATTAAAGTTATTATTTTAATACCTAATAGAAATCAAATAATTGTTTAACTAGATTTTAATAACTCGATTAGTAAATACTATATAGTTACAATGAAATTAATACATAAATAAATAAATAGTATATTAATATTTTAAATACTATTACACTATTTTTCTTATCAGCCATCATTGAACATTCAAATTTTAATTTAATTTTAAATTCAATATTTTTAAAACTTCAATGTATAACATAAGTTTTTTGAAAAAATATCCAAAATAAATAGTAAGAAGCAGCGAAAGCACTATTCAATAAAAGCTGCAAATTAGTTGAAACATTTTAAAAACTGCATTGTGTATTGAAACTAACAATAAACAAATATATTATGAGGAAGCTTGTATTAGTTTTCTGTAGACAGTAGGTAATTAAAATATACAATACATAGTCTACACACGAACATTTTTAGGACCCATTATCTTCTTGAAGAATAAAAAATTAAAAAATTAAAATAGACTCTTTAACACGGACTTTCTAAATACATAATATTTAAAAAAATTAAGTGGACATATTCCTTACTCAAACGCAATGTTATGATATCATTTTTATAATAGAACAATTAAATTAGATTAAATAATAAATCATTAATATTCATAAGTATACAATTGAATATTGTTAAATACAGGATGATTCACCAAGCGATCTCGCCTTTATTTTTAATTTATGTAGGTATATAATTCTAAATTCAAATGATTAGTTTTTCAGTTTTTAAAATGTTTACATTAAGGATAATAGCCCCTTAAAACGGTTTTAAAATATTTTTAAATACATGGAATGTGGAATCTAATATCTATTTTACTTGAACCAAATTTTATAAATTATAAATATTAATCGATTAATAAATAGATTCCATTACTAGATCGTCCATTTGCCGAAATTCAACCAAAAAAACCTAAAATAAAATAAAATAAATCTAATATTCAAAATAAAATTCGGTATCGGCATTTGTCGAACGTTTATTATGGAAAAACACATATTTTTAGTATTTTGGGTATATTAAGACTATTATAGCTATTTCTTATAGCAAATAAGGTTTGATAAATATAACTTTTTATACGCAAATTTGAATGTAACAAAGATAACATTATAACATGGTATTGTATAATATCATAATGAAAATATTACACAAATGAAAAACTATACACAGATAGGTAGTTCGAATTCAATTTTTCTTGTCGACGAATTCGTATAAATAACTTAACTTTTGATGAAAGTGTTGAATCTTATATTTATAGAAGCTGATGTAAGTTCAAAGTCTACTCAACTAAAATTAGTCAAATATTATATTTCAAATCAAAGAAAATTAGGTAGATACACACACCAACATATTGTTATTACATAATTAAAACGTGTATATTTACAATTCCGTTTACAGTATAGTTACTATTTAATATAAATTATGTTATAATTGTAGATTATGTTCAATAATATTAATCAATCGTAAAAATCGAAAAAAAACGTAAAAACATCTATATTAATAAATCTTAAAGAATTTTAGAAGTGATAAAAAACAAACCAAACAAAAATATATATTATATATTTACATATAGGTACACCCGTTGTTATGAATAACTTATAAATAGATTGAAGTAAGTTCTACGGTATTTTTGTACACAAATCAGCAAAACGTGTTTCAAGACTGTAAAGATTATTCTATTGAGGTTTATAGTACACGAAAAAAAGGCGCAAAAAACAAGAACGATTCAGCCCGTTATACAATAATTATTTAAAGTAATTCAATTTGCACACAATCATAGTATGCATCTAGTATCACAGCAACTCTATGTCTGGTATTGTAACATTGGTGTGGTGAGGTTTGGATGATGTCCGGAGTTCATTCGCAATGCCGATAAACTTTTATTGTACCATTCTTCTTCTGGCATCATTCCTGAAACCCCAAACAATAGATAATTATTTCAATATTTCGTTTGTTTAAAACAAATTTTAAGTGTAAAAAAAAAACATGGTTGCCGTTTAAATATATGAATTATTAGGTAATATAATTAGTATATTATATAGGGCATAATAAACCTATCATTTACAGTCATTATGTATCTTGTTAGGGACATTTTATCATACCACGTTCACTCAGTGGAGTATTANNAAATGTAAAACTTAATAACGGACACTATTTAATAATATTTATTTCACTTAAAATTATTTCTCACTATTATAGGTACACTGGTACAAATATACAAAGCTATTATTGCTATAATTCCAAACAACATGTAAGTATCTATATATGCTACGTGATGTGAATCTAATTGGTTAGTAGTTAGCAGTAAAAGTGTCCAGTATTTTTCTGAATAATTATTAAAAACAAAAGAAACTGGTGAAAAACAGTTATATTTTGTATCAAACTTGTTTTTGGAAAAATCTATTTCCTGATTTCGTTGTAATTCAAAAACAAATACTTTTGAAATGTTCACCAAATGTTTATATTATTTTAAACTTTTATTATTTTAAAATTATTTTGTACAATTCATTAAAAAATTTAAATCAAAAATCTTAAAAATATAATATAAACGCAATTTTTTTTTTTGTAGACATTTTAAGTTCAAATCTGAACAATATTAGATATTTAAATTTATTTTGTTATAGTACAAAAATATTTTTATCGTAGGTATTTAAAAGTTACGTTAATTTTTATGTTTTATATACAAAATTCAATTTTCAAGACGTTTACATTATAATATTGTGTACCTACTATATTGCCTATTTATGAATTATATACCATGAACACCGTTCAATGGTAAGTCGGTATTGATTCAGATGTTGATAACTTTAAAACCTATATGATTTAAATATAATATACTACAATAACTGGTAAAAATTATTTTAACCAACTACTTAACAATATAACTGATATTAAAATAAATGTCTATAATAACAATATAAATACATAAAATAATTTAATATATCGTATGCATATTATTTATATATCATTTACATCATTATTACAGCACTAAGAGAGAGCCAGGGTCATAAACCCCTCGTTTATCACTCCCTGAATATGGTCCAGCCACCTCATTAGCCCTCCCAATAATAAATGTAACAAATTACAGAAAGTCATGTATTATTTTTATAAGATCTAAATTATTTATTTCATTCCTTATTTTTATTTTATTATTGATAATTTGAATAAATATTTCTTTGGATATTTTGATAGTTTTAAATGCTTTTACCATAGTCAAATACCTTCTCTATACTATACAACGTACCAATGAACCAACATTCAGCTATTTTGAAATAGTTAATAATATTATTATACAAGGGGATTAGTTTATTACATTAAGATATCCCGTGATTATATATAATATTATAATGTTTGTATGTTATTTATTATTTATCAATACGTTTTATTTGTATAATATTTACGACGCTTTATTACACAACGTCGAACTTTAAATTGTTGTTCATATGCCTATTCAATTCATTACGGTGACATGGAGTATCAGACATCATGTATATATATGTATGTACTGTGTAGTGCTATCATATAAGCAGTATTTTTAAATCGTTGTTGATTACTCAAAAATTACACCCTAGGAAAAAAATTCTAGCCTCGTGCTTGATTAAGACTAAAATCTTTTAACTGTTGTCAAACCTAGTTTTTCACGAAATTATTTTAAACAAATTGAATAACCAGTTGAACATATTCTTTCAATCATAAGTCATAAGCATATCCTTCTCGTCACCAAGAGGAGCGTATATCGATTCCGCTAAAGTTACCTTTTTAGTTGTAAGAAACGTATCGATTGCGCTGAATATCGACTCCGTCTACATTTTTTTATATGTTGATTCCAAAAGCTATATTATACATTTTTAGTCTTTACTAAACATTTGTGATGAGAGGCTAAACAGCACTGTGATAATTAAATAATTACATTGATGAAACATCTAAATTTAACCCAAACATTTTTTTAACCTTTCTATGATCCAGAGATGGATAAGGCTACAGTTGAAATTGATTTCTAAACTGATTGATTTATTGTTGATAAGTTATTACTTATTTAACACATAGATACATTAAAAAATCTCACCTTAATTATTGTATTAATTATATAATAATTCAATTTAAATCAATTTCTGTATAGTTACAATAATAATATTAATGAATTTAATAATCAATATTTGTTACTCTCAATATTCATACTTGTTTATATTCGAGGCTAGAGTTTATAAAATCTTAAGCATTAACTTAAGAAATAACTTTACCTTGCGTACTACCTAAGTGGATTAATCAAATAATAGTATACCTACAGAATATTAATAATAATATAGGCCGATTATTACATACCTGCAGGAGTCGTAATAGATGACTGATTAGAAGATGCAGTTGGATTTGAATGATGACTTGTGACTGTAAATGGTTGACTCATTACAGCAGTAGACATGTAAGAACTAGATGACATCTAAAAAAAATGTTTGTTGTGTGTTAGTTTACAAGTTTACTCAAAACTAAATATAATTAGATGTATATTTTTTATCCTAAACTTAATAATTTGAATTTATAAGCAACAGAACCTAGAGGTTTTATTTCAATATCTTTCTAAAATGAACCTCACCCTTTCATAATACTATTATAAAATCATAGTTATAACCATAATAAAAAAAACATTGTTGATACATGATTAATGAAATCAATAAATCGTATGTTTTATATAATTACATTGTATAAATAATATTATATGATATAAATTATATAATTATGTATACCTAACCACTATTAGAAACATGCTGTGGACAGAATATGTTTAACGAGTTCTAACTACGTTAAAATAATAATAATAATATTCTTTACCTGCGGATGGTATCTGTTCATGCTATTCGGGTGCGGGTAAGCTTGGTACGTTCTAGAAGCTGAAGGGTAGATGTTTCTCATCATGGCGGCCCCGTTACATCCGGGAAGCATGGAGGGCGGGGCCAAAGCCTTTTGCAATTGCTTTTCCTGTTTTCTGTACTTGGCCCTTCGGTTTTGAAACCATACCTAAAACACCGTCATCGTCATTGTCCAATGCAAAAACATCCTATCCCCCTTTCAAGTCATTACAAACTCGTTTTATCACTATATGGTGCAGTGTGGGTGTATAAAATATTCGGGAAAGTATGGCCTTTTAAAACCCTGCAGGGAAAACGTATCCCTTTATGTGTCCGGAAATACATTTTGGATGATAAATTCAATTACAGTGGTCCCTGTGTGATGTTCTTGGGGACAATGATTGAGGGAAAGTCGGTGACTCACCCTGCCTCGATGCCATCACGATTAAACGCTAGTCATATGTATACATCTCTTATACTACAATATATTTTATTATTTTATATATCACGATTTATAGTCCATACAAATAATGTGTGAAACTATATAATTTTTAATTGGCGGTGTATAGTTTCAGAATTAAATGACCATGGTCATCATTGGTTATGCATAACCCGAATTTAATTAACTACCTATTATATACTTATACCTACAATTACAAACCATATCAGAACAAAGTCAAACATGTAATAATTAACCATTGATTATACGTATAACATATTATGTACACATGTGAAATGTGTAATTCATTGATTAAAAACAATATATATATATTGTGCTCTAGGTGGACCTAATTTAGAATATGGTAGCTTACTTCAGAATGTTCATAAGTAAATTTAAATAAAGCACTTGAACAAATTTAGGGGAAATTTTCATATAAAATGATGCTATATTAAAATGTATATCTACACAATATAGTAGGACGATCGCATATACTATATAGTTAATATATATCACTATAAAGTATAAACTAAACCTTAATAGGTACATTAGAGAAATGCATGATATTTTCAATGTTTCCTTTATGTACAAATTGTTAAATGGTCACATTTCTTGGACTGATATTTTATTTCATGTTTTGATTCTTTAATATTTTGCAGCTCATGCCATAAGTTTTCCTTATTCTTTCAATTTTTAAAGAACTTCTTAAGGTTATAACATGCATATTTTATAAATTGAATTTTTATTCACTGGATAATGTGTAGGTAATGAACTAATACATTTATTTCATTATTTCATATTTCATTTTTTTTTCAAACTAAATATGCCATTCATTTTTAACGAAGTTACTTTTATTATGATGTTTACAGTTTTTATTGTTACTTTTATTTTAAGGGCCTGGTGCTGATTTTTAAAATTCTGCAATTCTATCAAATTTGAAAATTATATTTTATATTTTATTTGCCACCTTAATTATAAAATTTTTCATTAATCTACTACCCGATACCTATTGAGAGGGGGGAGTTGATGCGGTGAATATATCAACAAAAATTACTTCATAGGAAAAACCATCAGGTCTTAGTCAGATTTTGATAACTACTAATTTTTATCTGAAAGAAGAAAACTTATACACGCCGCAATGAAATCCGGTTTTTTATTTTATTTCAAATAATAGCATATACAATTATTTGCAAAATAAAACTTAGGATCAGCATAATATCTTGAAAATCATACTTTAAAGTTTGAGACAAAAAATTGAAAACTGTTCAATGTGGCATGCAAAATATTGCTCTCTGTATGAGTTTAAAAAAATTGAACAAATTTAATTCTACAAGACAGGATCATTATTCTGATAAAATTTATTTTTGTGGAAAAATGACATTGCCACTAGACTTCTCAAGTCTATGAACTTTCATATATTAATTATATAAGTATTGTATTATAATAGGACGCGTAATAAGTACACTATACGCAGTCTATATGCAATAACTTGTTAGTAAGTTATTAACTAGTGTAGGTACCTGAGCTATTCAACTTAAATTTAAACGAATAATTTGATAAATATACCGGGTTTAATTCAAAAGCAATTTCGCAAAATCTGTACCCAACAATACATTTAATCGGCTGCATGTGTCCACGAAAGTAGAATATTTCATTCAATAAAATCAACGATTGTAGTTAGCCTATGAAATTAACACAATCACACATAAAACACAGTATATAAATATACCTATACCTAAAGGCATTTTTCAATTACACGAAAATAACTTTATAACATTTACAACTGATTATGCTTGTATGCGACAAAAATACTAAAAACGTTTTTGTCATTTTAGAATAACTTATTTTATTATTACTAATTCCTAATTACGTTTGATTGATAAGTTATAATTTTAAATTACATACGATATCAAAGGAAAAAGTACCCGATATAGTTACAGTATTTTATGGAAACTTACCTGTATTCTAGCTTCATTGAGTTTTGTACTTCTTGCTAATTCCTCCCTACAATAGATATCGGGATAATGAGACTTGGCAAAAGCAGCTTCAAGCTCTGCAAGTTGTTCCTAAGTAAAAAATAAAATATTGAACAATTAATAAACACATTCTCATAGAATAAAAGGCGTATAAGAACTATATATTGGCGTGTTATGTACCGTTATTTATAAGTTACTGACCTGGGTAAAAGTCGTACGGTGTCTTCGTCTTGCTGGAGTGGGGCACGTTGCCGTAGTAGGCGTGTGTCCAGAATGACTTCCACTTATGCTACCTACAGACGTCAAAGGTTCTGTTTTCAATTTTTTAAACGCTCCTTCGGATGCTAAAATTCAAAAAATTGTGAACATAATTAATAACATACCATTCTCACGTAATCACTGCCCAACACAAATATATATGTTTTGGGCTTAAAACTGCTGGTTATAAAAACCTTCCTATACAGCTGTATACCCATTACCCATTATTAATATTATTGATTTTATTATTCCCGAAAATAACAGTTTACATTTTGCTTTTGCAAAATACCAAATAATCATATTATTCACATTATTCAAATTGTTATGGTTTGTTAGTAAATTACATTCATGCTTTGGCTGTAGGTATTTCCGCGTTTTATAAAGTTTGCTTTTAATTAAAAATTCTCGGTTTGTATGTTTATGGAGTACTAACATCAAACACTGTAAAGTTCAGAGTATGAAAAACCTCTTGAATGCTTGTAATTTATTCAAGAGAATTATAGAAGCATTATAGGTACTAGTGCACTACCTATATGAATATAGACAACTTTATAAATACATTTACGATGAACAAACATATTAAGTTTGTAATTAGGAATTAAAATTAAATAGCTATAAAATAAATACTGTCTAACACTTAAAATTAAAACATCATGAATAAATATATAAATATTTACCTAGTTCACTATATTATTTAACAAATTGGTACATACTTCAGTTAAAAATTTTAAAATGTAGGTAAGTACATTTTATTTATAAAAAGTAACCTCTTAGAGGAACTTGAAATGTGGTGTTATCGCAAAACGCTTAAGATGAAATGGACTAAAAGAATAACAAACAAAGCAGTATCAATTCGAATAAAGGAAAAGCAAGAATTGTAGTACAGCATTAAAGTTAGAAGAGACAAAAATAAAGCACGCTTACTATGCCATGATAGTCTAACGAAAATAGTTATAGAAGGAGGCATAGAAGGCTATATTGGAAGAAGAAGACCAAGGGTGGAATACATGAAACAAATCATGATAGCCATGGGAAAAGATAGCTTTAAAGAGTTAAAGGAATTAAGTTACGAAAGGGAAGCATGGAGAACTGCATCAAACCAATCAAATGATTGAATACGCAAAGAAGAAGAAGAACCCCTAAAAATGTAGCAAAATGTCAACCATCTAAATTTATTACACATTTGTCAAAAAAACGTCTACCTACCTATATTAATTTTAATATTTAAAAGCAAGTACTGTTTTTTTCTTATTAAAAGTACTCTCAAATATTCATATAATGCGACATAATATAATACATGAATTACATACTTTTACAAAGTCTAGAATTTATAGCTCAGCCCCATTTTTCATCAATAATAGTTTTATTAAAATTATGATTTATGAATTATTAATAATTAAATAACATATTTTAAAACTCTTAAATTTTTATATAATTTAAAAAGTGCCCTTTTAAAATACAAACTTGTTTTTTTCAAATGAGAACCACCTTGTTTTATTATAAACTGTTGGGGAGATGATTATTTTTAAATATTGATGAATATAAATTTAAATTTGAATGAGTAGGTACATTTTAAGTTATTAGACTACTCTAAGGATATAGTAATCTATAAAAATAAAAAGTGGAAGTGGATTGAGTATGTTTAGTGAATTATTCTTATTAACACTGCAATATGACGATATTTATTTCAATTTTTAAAATTAAAAATATTGAGGCAGAATTTTAATTTGTGCCGTGTTCTCATTGTGGAGTATGATTTTTCATGACACTGAGAAAGTGAAATTATATCTTTATAGACCATAAGAATATACACATAGATATATACTATACCTATAGACTTACATACTATAAATTTATCTGAAAGATCTTCAATTTAATTTTTAGAATAATATAAAATGTGTCAATTACTTAATAAAAAAAACTTATGTGAGTTATCATATTTTGACCATCGTAATTTACTAATCTATATGTTGACTTAATATGCATACCTACAATTAATAATTTATTTAAATTATCTCACAGCAGTATAAAATACTTATCCCGATTTGAGAAATTAGGTGGCTATTATTAGATTAATTATTTTAGAAGTATATTTATAGTTTGAATGGAAAGTAGAAACTAATTTCTATAAAATGATAACAAAAGAAACCCTCAAGAACTTTTAATAGTAGAAACTATAGTAATCTATAGTGCCAATAATTCAGCTACTGTCTACTTTCGACGGTCAATCTTTATAATAATTTATAAAAAAAAAATGGGTTTTAATTGCATATACATACTAGTCTGTTCTGCTAGCGATCCTCGTCCGGGGGACGGCGTGTTGTGGTGAGACGAGTCGCCGGCCGCGTTAACCGGCAGTCCGTACATCGAGCCGAGTTCATTAGACGAGTCACTGGCCCCCTTCGAGGCACGTTGTTTGTCCGCGTGCACCGCGGTCGGGTGGTGGTGATGGAGGTGATGGTGATGGTGATCGTGGTCCATCAAGCCCAATATGCCTCCAAGACCTGGCCGCAAATCGTCCATCATGAGCTTACCTAAAACGAAAAAAACGCGCT
>PVMI01006796.1:0-16152 GCA_008528875.1 Aulacorthum solani | reverse complement strand
CACAATATATTGTATATTATATAACTACTGCCCAATTTTAAATTATTTGATGCAATTTATTAAATTATTTACTCTTGTTTATTAAAAATATAATAAATACATCTAATCAAAAATCAAAATGTAAAAAAAAAATATAAATAAAACTAAATTAGGTATAAATAACTATATTAGTATAATATGTTATAATATATTATTAATATAGTATCTTAGGTTTTTTAATTTTATGGTATTTTTATTATTGTAAAAAAGTATTAACATTTCCGTGTTAACTCTAACAGTACATTAGTGCCTACAACAATTACATCCCTTGTAATATGCATTTCAACTAAAAGCATGTATAGAAAAAATACTAAAATTAAATTCTCAACTATAAAAAGTTGTAAGTGTCATATTCTCAAGGACTATAAAGATTTAATAATTTGTATTCAATGAAATTAATTATAAATCATTATTCATTTCATATTCTAAACAGCATAACATTTCATCAGTTAAATTTATAATATACCTTTTAACACAACATAAATTCACTTGAGTTCTTAGCCGTTTGTTTTGCTCCTTGGCTATTCATCCACCCACAATTCATAAAAAATATATAATAGATACTCAAAGAACCCAAAGTATGAATGTATAACTTAACTTTAACATAAATACATTTATTATTACTATTCAATGGTATAACTCTATATTTAGTTTTAAACCATCAGTATGTTTCATGCAGTTTGTACATATTATTATCATTATGCACGTCTAATAAAACAAATATATATTTATAAATCGCAATAAATACTTTATTGGTTCAATTAAAAATAAAATAAAAACATTAATATATAAAAACATCTTATTTTAATTCGACCCACCAATTAATATAAGGAAATACATTGCAATGAAATCAATACATTACATAACAATATCTTATTTATGTGGAAAACTTTGAAATTCCATTCGCATTGTTCTCATTTTAACAAAACATAATGTCTAATTCTGGGTAAAACAAGAGGATTACTATGATTGTGACTCACAGTGAGTTACCCTAGGTGTTTCCATGCTGCCAAATTCCATTATCCAGAACAACTGAATAATTCAAAGTGACATTACTGATGGTAAGATAGAGATTGTTGACCTATAAAGTGAATTCAGCTGAATGTTGAATTGACATTTATTTCTAATAATCCTTCATATAAAATGGTCTGAGTAATACAGAAAAATATAAAATATGACTGTTGCCCAAAAACCATAACCATAATTAAATTCATAACAATTTATCTGTTCTGGATATAGTATCAATTTAATCAACTTATAACTTGATAGTTTAATATAAATTTAAAATTATAATTAAGTAGATAGCCAAATACAAAAAAAAACTATGAGCACAATATACTGTTAAGGGATTATTGAGATTAATAAACTACTTGCACTCTCATACAAATAGTACAAATAATTACATAAAATATTTTAAATTAGAAGAATTAAAGTAGAAATAATTATTAAGAATCAAACATTTTAAATGTCTATAATATCTTAACAAAATCCAAAATATTTTAAAAAATTATGTTAATAGTCTGTGAAATACTAAGATATATATTCAATGAAATCGTCTAGTCTCTACGATTATTTATTTCAATGAAAAACAAAATTATTTTGAAAACTTTCAATGCGTAAATAATCTCGTTTTCCCGTGATTTTTGTTAGTTTTTCTATATTATAAAAAAAAGTATCTTCACCTCTCAAAATACTAACTAGATTAAATTTGTTTCCATAACCACCTTCAATGTTGAAAATCATAGCAAAGTTATCTCCAAAAAGTAATGATGGACACAAAATTTTAAATTTAAAAAAAAAACTATCATATTTTAGTGCTAGAATGTTTACATGATGTGGTCAAAACAGTTTGAAATCCATGAATACTATATATTATTGTTATTTTATTCACCAGTAAAAATATAAGTATCCGTGGATATAAAACCGTATTAATTGTAAAACCAATACATCTTTTCTTTCTCCCAAAATCGAAATAAAATAAGTTAGTATTTTAAATAATGACTAAAAACAACGCACACATTTTTAATCATAAAAACGAATGCACAATTAGATATTTATAGGGAAATAATTTTGTTTTTTCATTCTATGTAGAGCCCGATTAAACGATCTAACATGATGCTATTTGAATGATAGTATTTTAAATTATACTGTAAAGTCATAACTCAATGCTGCTTATTGAAACTTTTTTTTCGATTTATTTAATGTAGTATAAAATGTATTGTATAGAACAACAATTTACATCATTAATTTACAATTGGTTAGTTTGTATGATACTAAGTTAATTGAACACTTATAATAATACATTTTTTAATTGGATTCTACAAGTACACTGACTAAATATTTTATTTGTCATAATTTTATACACAAACTATGAAGTGTGTGAAAAAGTAAACTAGATAATTTTATTTACATTATTCTCTTCAGTATTTAAAATTAATTGTAATTTAACAGAAAACATCTGAAATTACTGGAAGTAAATATGTATTATGTATACATTTTATTACTTTATAAGCGCATGCTATTTTAGAGGAAAAATCTAAAATGTATGATATCTCAATCTTATTCTCTTTTTATTTTACTATACTAAACAATAGATTTTTTATGTTATTTAAATAAGTAGGTATGAATTGGAAAACAATTAGGTACCTATCTTTATTGCTAAAATGTTAAGGTTTAAAAAACATATTGGTTTTTTTTAATCTAACAATATTACTTAAATATTATTAGAGTAGCTACCTGAGTACCTTTACTAAAATGGGTTATATATTAGTAAGATGAATTGTTTTAGTTAAGAATAGAAAATCAATTTTAAAAATCCTAACATTAAATATGTTTAACTGAAATTTGATTTGAACATTATTTTAACCATTGAATGATACAGATAAGGTAAGAGGTATACCTACATATTAGACATAAGGACTTATTTAATATACTCTATTGATTGTTAAATTCAATAAATAATATTATTTTGCATAACCAAAAAAATAAAAAAATTGTATTATTTTTTTTAATAATCACGTGAATACAACTTACACTACTACAAAAGTATAACACTATAGGTATAACAAGTAAAAAATCAGTTGTGTATTAGTCACAGGTATGACTATGACACAAATACGCAATGGACAAACAAAAGTGACAACAATAATGAAATGATAAATGTGACAAGTTTGAAAACTATATTAAACCATCAATAGGTCATTGAGATTATAACAATGAATGAAGTTTATAAAACCACTATTATAAATTTAAAATGCTATAGGTACGTTTGCATTGGCCATTGACAATATTTTTGTATTTGAGCTTCATCACTATAGAGTGCCATTGTGAAGTATATGCTAAATTTCTAAAATTTTATACGTAGGTACCTACTAAAGTACAAATGTGTGTAGTGTTATACATAAAAGATACAATATAGTGTTATAATATTATATAGTATACAATATAATGCCTATTATCCATGTTATACATGTAAAAGATTACAATACTAAATAGTACCCCACATATTATATATTTTTCAAAATGAATTATTTTCTAGGGAATTTTGACGTTTTTAAAAAATTATTAGGATAACCAAAATAATAAAAATAATTTTTTAAATTAGCATAATAATATTATACATGAGATTATTAATAATATGAAAGAGAGAAACAACAATATTAATACCAATTACAGATAAAAAAAGCCACCCAGCAACGACAATTTTTGAACGGTTATTATTTTTGAGTATTTATACATCTCTCTAGTTATAACAAATAATTGTAATTTTACTAATATGACATTGTTAAACTGTACTACGATTTGGAAAACACTTAACGTTATTTATACATATAAAACGAAGTATATACAGTGATAATGTGACTATAAATAATAATACTTTTCTAGTCTACTCTCTACATACAAAATACAAATATGACTCAGTAAAAATGCTTAACACATCACTCAGAGTTTATTTGATGCCGTAAATACTATAACACCGATATGATGATATATTAAAATAATTAATACATTTAAAAAAGTACTTAGAAAAAGAAACCAAAAATTAGATGTTTCATATTCGTTATCCAATAATAATTTATAATAGTGGTGTACAAGTATTTAAGTAGATGCCACTCACATGTGTGGTAACCGTCTTCCAAACTTATAACTTATAATAAATCAAATTATCGTTCAGTTGAACCAATCTTATGTAGTTAGTTTAAATATTAAAGTGAACAAACTTAAAATAAAACGCAGTGTTTGTAAGTTAATAGTTTTTACGATATTTCAATTTTTCTAAGATATTTAAGCATTTATAAAATGTAATACTTTACATTCTCATAACTTGCATAAAATGTGTAATAATATCGTAAATAGCCATCATACAGATACAGATAATGTTCTTAACTTTAAAGATTCACTCTAATATTAAGACCAACAACACAAGATTGTTTCTTCCGAAAATTCGATATGTTTGTAAGAACATATTATTGAATATATTATTATATATTTATAGGTCGTTGTATTATTCTAATATTAAATACATAATGATTATTAATTCACATTACAAATATGTAATAAATATATATTTATGTAAATTGTGTATTATTAATAACCTATTCAACCCATTGAACAATATCCAGATATTACCTACTATTTATTGGCTCCATCGTATCTACATTAAGTAGTATAGGCATGCATATATAATTTTTAGAATTTATTTACAATTAAATAAAATTGATTATGTATCTGCTAATAGAGTTACGTAATTTTAGTGGACCAAATACTAATTACTCGGCTATTAAATAAAACTACCAGTGTTAGCATTAAATAATTGAAAATTAATATTTTCAAGGTTATATCTCGGTTATATTATTTGTTATTAAAATTAAATTAATAGACGAACCCTATGGAAAAAAAATATTCAAATAGTCTCGTTGGCGTATGAGTGTGGTTTTTTCTAGTGTTTAGCATTTAGCGTGGAAGGGGCAGTCAACTCGGAGTACGTACAAATACACACACACATACACTTGCATACTTACACAAACACTCACATGCAACAAGTCATCCAACGCACCAGACAAGAGAGGTGACTAACCTCGTGGGGGCCCTCGCTCTTCTATCGTTGTCGTCGTTGGTGGCGGCATCACCAACGGCCGCGGCACAGACATCTGCCACCACATGTTGTAGGTAAGTAGGTACTCTCGCCACGGTTACACAATTTGTTCATTTTACTTTCGTGTTCATATGGAAACCTTAACTATTATTATTTATATTTGGCCCTGATATTGAATAACGAGAGTTTAGTATTGTAACTTATAAAACTCGTTATTTTTGAAAACAATTAAAAAATAAAGGGATATTTCAAATTTGTCAGAAATACTTGGAAAATATTTTTTACATATATTTTATTGTAAAAATATATAATATTAAATTTACTTTAGCCTTAATTAGTTATTACATTATCATAATAAAAAATATTATGTATTTAGAGTTTTTGAAACAGAAGCAATGGGTAATATATTATTATGTCAACTCGAATCACAAATCTTAAATTTGTAACGTATTCATTTACTTCATTTTAAAGAAAACAACGTCATTTAAGGGTTGAAATGTACCCTTCTAATCACTAATGCGCTGATATTTGGCTAGTCTGCTAGTCTGCTGACCGGATGGCTTATGGCCAAAAACCAACGGTCATTGGGACACTTTAATCTCAACTACTGCAGGATTCAAAATTCCTTTATTATTCAAACAAAGCGTGGAACGAACTTATATAATATCTTCATAGGGTTGATTGAATAATAGAGCAAAGGCTGGCCAAAATATTGACCCTTTTCTAACAACATTTGTTGTGACCCTATAACACAATGAGATAGGGTTACTACTTACTTGACAGTTACAATAGACAACAGTATACATAACAAATTATTATTCTACATCTAGTTATCTAGGTCACTAAGTAGTGGGCGTTTTCGAAATTCCAGTACAAAGGTGACTGCAGAAATATAAATCAGGGGGCTAAAGTTAAAAATATCTGACAATACAGCACATACACTTTTTTGGTTTTTACTAGTGATAAAACAATTAATATAAACTGAAAAAGCATGTACCGTACCCGCGTCTGGATGCCCATGGTCCAATATAAGTTGTGTATATATATTTTTTTAACTCATAAAGTTCTATTATGTTTCAATAATTAATTATAAATACATGTAGGTAATTAATTTAAATAACTTACACGGAGTTGAATATGAAATAAAATATTATAAAAATGATTAGATTTTAAGATGTCAATAAACGTGATCATTCGTCTTAGAACGTTAGACTATAAATAATGGTATCTTATAGAGAATTAAACTAGCAATAATAATTAAGTAAGTCAATTTGTTGTACAATTAAATGGTATAATTAAAACAAATATTTTCTCTTTTCAACTTCAATGAATTCAACGATTTATACAAAATATTAATTTTAAGTAATTACATAATATAGGTCATACCTTTCTATTGTAAATTGAAAATTATTCATTTACAATTTTACGAATTGCCCACTAAATAAATATTTGTAAATGAACCTCCAAGCAATATAAGTAAGTATATTAAATAATTACACAAAACAAACTACTTATACATATCACTATAAGATTATTTCATATTTGCAACCTGTATTATAAGATAAATAAATGATTTTATTGTATGTAAAAAGGAAAAAGCAGACGATAAACTATACGTCAATCTTGACGAAATAAAAATTAAGAATTGGAGCATGTCTAAGCGAACACTCACTTTCGACTAACAAGAAAAAAACATTTGGTAAAATATAAATTTAAAGAGTATGATTCAAATATTTCTTTATATAATAAATCTATCTTCTATAGAGGTCAAAAAGTGACATAAAATAACAAAGAAAAATTAATAGAAATAAAAATGTTAAAAATGTAAAACTAAATAAATAAAGTTTTACGTGGGTAATAATTATAAATTACAGCATTTTCTAATTTATTTAAACTTTCCATAGAGTAAAAAATATGTAATAAATAAATCTTTTATGCCTAGTTTTAAATAAAGTGCTTATTTTATTCGGACATTATTTGTTTATTAATGTTAAATTGTTTAATAGGCCAAATAAAAATTATATTTAAATACAACAGATATTTAATTAAAATTCGCATATATAAAGTATATTTTCATGAATTCCTTCTACTATAAACTAAATCACACAATAATTAAAAATTACAGTGGTATTTTCAAGACTAAGTTCTAAATAAAAATGTCATTATTAAATCACTAAAATTTGTAAATCTTTTAACAAAATACTATAACAATATAATTGTAATATTTATTATACAACAGACTCCAAATTACTAAAATAAAAAAATAATAACATATCCAAAAGTTAATAGGGAAATTCCTATGGAAATCCTTAATTCCTAGATGACAATCAAAAAAAAAAATTGTTATTAATAGCTATATTTATCATACAAATATTAAAATTAAGCACCTTACAAACAAATTTCAGTCTTTAAAACATTATTAAAAATTGAATAATATTTTTTTTTTTTATAAAATCAAATCAGTGTCCAACATTTTAGGATGATAAATTACAGATAATAGTTATTTATTTTATTCGACATTGTCACATGTATGTCAAATTTCATTTATTTTATTTTATTCATATTTCATAATTAAAAAATTTTCATCCAAAAAATACAAGGATAACGTTGTTGTTGTGAGTATAATAAAATAATTCTTTACAACATAAAATCATACGATTCTCGTTTTTCGGACATTTATAAGTTTAGAGCTAATATTTTAATATATTACCCGTTGTTTGGAAGAAGGACGTTGTTAATCTAGGTGTATAGACACACCAACCATATAAAGGCAGATTACACTACGCTTGGGTGAACTCGAACGCTTTAATAAAACGTGAGGGAAAAAACCATGTTATATCACAAGAACCATTTCCAGTGGATTTAATCCCCACTCACACGTGGTATATGTATAGTGGGTTTACTCTAACGGAAGTCCACCGATAATTTTTCACATAGAAATTAATTGTTCAACTTTCATAAAAGGCACTCTAGATGGTAACCTTCCAATAATTCTGCGGTATTTGTAGGCATTATAAGTTTAAAATATTTACAATTATATCCACTGACCACTGATAATACATTTTAACAAAAGCATTAAGAAGGTATCTGTAATATTTTTGATTTATAACTATATAGGATTATGGTTATTCGTTGGTCTTCGTCATTATAGAATGTATAATAGGTACTTTAGTAAAACAACTGATATTTTTCAGGATGTACACCAATATTTATTTTGCATAAAAATACGATACAATCAACTACGAATAATAATCAGAAACAACATGGCAAAATGCCAGAACAAATACTGATGTCGTACTGTCGTCTATGGACTATGGATCGGTATAACAACAAAAAGACCACTGGCTAAAATCCTTAACACTATATATACTAGATAATGTATTCTCTATTTATAACAAAGTTTCAATGGATTTAAAAATCATTTATAATTGAATCGAAAATGTTCATAATTCCACAATTATATTTAAAGAATGGGTAATCATATTTTAAAATATAAACAATGTGATAAAAAAAAACTATCAATTTTTAAAGAATGATCCCTCGATCGTTTTACATATTTGTAGAACTTAATTTGATTACAGGTACCAACGCGACATTATATGTTTATTGTACAAATACACAAAGAATATTTTAATAAAAATTATAATGTTTTATTCATTATTACAGTAAAATTTAAAATAAGAAATAATTTAAAATAAGCCAAATTAAAATCATATATTATGTAATTGTTGTAATGAAAAATGTATAAATACAAAAAAATATGTGTAACAAAATAAGTTAAAAAGTTCTCAATCACTATTTTAAAATTATAATTAGTTTAAGACACTCGCCAATATTGTAGCTTCACAAATAATAATAAAAACAACAAGTAATTTAATAATTTATAAAGAACATGCAGTATCAATGGTTCAAATACTTTTTCAATAAACTAAGTACCTATTAGGTAATAAGTATTATTTTGAACTGCTCTTAGAGTTGAGATTTTCACTTTGGGAATTCACTTTAAACACCTTGTAATATGTATGTACATTTATTTCATTAAGAACAGATAATTTTTTGGATAAATAAATCTAATGCCAAATTTTAATGAAGCAATATATGGTCTATAAATGTAACTATGTAAGTGTAAAATAGCTTGGACTTTAAGGACGAATCGTGTTCTTTATGAAGTTGAAAACGAAATTCCTAAAATAACATATACCAAGTTTAAATCAACACTATAATATTCTGTTTTTTAGATTGCTAGTTTAAAAAAATGAACACCCAATCGTAAAAGGAAGACAATTTTGGAAACGTATATAATGTATATAAGTAAAATGACTTTCAGAAAGTTTTCGTGTTTGAGACTTATTTCCACTCTCTCCTAACCAAAAAAAAAGGGAGTCTGATTGATACAAACGACGACAACGACGACGATACAGCGACTTATAGTGTTGCTGCAAACGTATTATAAATCTATACGGCTTAGCATCATTTTCTTTATTTATCTCTTGAAATATAACTATTTATCTCGCTCCGAAGGCCAGGCGAAAATGGTCCATTCGCTGTTCCGGTCGAACGCGTGTTATTTCTCATTTTACCAGCAGACACATTTTTGTTACCTACTGCTGCACAATCGCTTTATTCCAAAAAATTACTATATACACTACCAGGCCCACCACCACCTTCACAGCAATCTTACACAAACTACACCAATAGTGAGGTGTTACTATTTTCTCATATATTTTATTTTTATCTTATACGAAAACGAAACACTACGGCCACACACATATCACTACTGTTATTGTTATTGTTTCCAATAAACAATATGGCTGTAATTTTGAGTGGACTTAAAACCACCACACAATTTATTACGTTATATACACTATACCTATTGTTGATGAGAAAAAACTAACAACATTTTTTTATACCAATATTATTGAATATTACACGTAAAATGTAAAAAATATGTACTCATAACACATCTTCTATACCCAATGTCTATGATTAGAAAACAATTTATTTATTTTTCAGTAATAAACAATTGCTAGGTATACTCGAATTTCCAAAAGCTAAAAAGTACCTCACGACTAAAACTATGATTAAAAAACTAATTAGTATTCGATTTTTGCAATTACAAAATTGTTTATGATGTTAACCATTAGCACTCCGTCTATGAAAAAGGTCATATATTTTTTTACTGTAATTCCTACTGTCGAAAGTGAATTCTAGAAACTAAAATATAAACTATATATATCTATCTATATCTTTGAATAGTCATTTTAGCCTCTAGTTATTCTACCAATTCCATTGTTTGACTTAATGTTGACAATATGTATTTAGAGTTATCAGTATCCGACATATGACTAAAAATAATGGGTAAATCATCAATTACTTTTGAAAATATCTAGTTTATTCAACTATTTTATCTTCACACAATAGATATTAAAGAAAAATGTACATGTACAATAATTATAGGCACACTTGATGTTCATGCATTGAATATAATTAGTTTTGTTATTTAATCATCTGTTGTTTTTATGACTTATTGCTTACCTAAAGTAATGAGCTGTTACTGTTGGTATCGACATTTTTTTTATAGTTAATGAAAATGTATATTAAACAAATTATTAAGAGTTTTATAATATAATATTGTCTAGAAAAATTAAAGAAAACAATTGTTTTCTTTTATTAATGAAGGTATACAACCTAATAACATTAGGCAACAGCACTAAAATAATAAAAAGTCATACAATTAAATTAAAATACACTACAGTATGACAATTAAGGTGTGTAGCATTACAAGATATAAAGACAGGGTGCTAAGAACTCTGACTAGGTTCGCTCATCTTAGTACAAACTAACCTTGAATTATAGTTTTAAATCTGATCGCAATGATTGCATTAGAAATATAATTTAACTATATAGTTTATAGCCGGTTTATTTTATCGAATTAAAAATGTTCACAAAAACAAATTATTAGATATTTTGAAGTATATGTATTGTATTCATAACCCAACAAAATGTATTGTTTGTACTATAAAATATGTATTTAAAATCAAACATTCGATTAATTAAAATACTAAAATATAGGTATCTGTAAAAATACACTTCACTCTGAAACAGTATAATGAATAATGATATTGTTATTTTAAAATATGCTTTAATACTTAATAATCTTCATCATATATTATCATACATTCATACCTTTTATTTTAATCATTCATATTTTAAAAATGTAAAGCTCAAAATAACACGTTTTAGTAAAAAGAATAAAATCATTATTTATACACATCACTAATCTTATACATACACATATATCTTAAAATAAAAACGGCATAGTTATTCAAACCTTAAATGTTTATAAAGACTAATTTTATCAGTTTTCTTGTATAGGTAATAAAAAAATGATTATGTAGATATATTTTACTGTCAGTTTCCTACCAAATATTGTGATATCACACAGATATTATACCGTATACGTCACATGAAGTGTTTTGTAGAATTAAAATATCCTCTTGAAATAAGAAGCTATAAATGTTAATGATTTACAGTAAATATACGGAGTTTTAAAAATTGTTCACAAAAATTATCTTTAGAAGTATCACTAAAGTTAAATTTTTATCTAAATATGAACTAAGTAATACTGTTCTATTATTTGAGCTTTACTATGGAATAAGATAAATAAATCGAACTCGGTTTTATAGTAAAGCACATTTGAAATTCATAGAACTACGACTGTCGTCGAACATGATATATTTTATGAAATCGTATAAAATACAGATTACTTTACTTTCCTTGATTACAAATATAAGCTTATTTCTTACCACTTCAAAAGCTTTTATTGATATATATATTGTTTCCAAATTTTAGTTAGTTTTCTCACAAAATGCATTATATAAGTACCTAACCTAACCTATAGGTACTTAAGATATTTTCAGCATACCATCGATAACCAGATAAAAATTGGATTATCGGTTATATAAATACCTCGATAAATACCTAGTTTAATAGGTACGGACGCGTGTATCGTGTATAATATTCAATCAATCATTATATATTTATTTATAATAAACTACAATGAACTTTCCACAGTATATCAGTATATTATAGTACAACTTATACTACATATTTCCCTACATTATATCATATTATCCAACTTATTATATTAGGTACTCTATAAATATTGTTAATTCTAAACAAAAATAACAAAAATGTTATCAATATCTTAAACTTTTATTTTTTATATCTTTTAAGACATGAGACGACGGCAAAAGCTTTTTTGATGAAAGGGTGGAATTATATTTAAAAAATATATAAATATAGGTACAACACAACAATCACATATTTAAACATAACAAATTTACTAAAATATTATAAAAATAATCACTAATGGTGTGTGTTGCATAAAATATTTGTTGCATATTTTAATGGTTCACTAGAATTTAATGGACCAATCGTGGACCACTAAATCTTGTTTAAGGAACCATTAGCTCAGTATTGATTCATTAAATGCTTAGTGATTGTTTGTATCTACAACTTGGCAGAAGTATATATAATAATAATAATAATAATAATAAATAAATAAATAAATAAATAAATAAATAAAATAGGTGAAATAGATGAATTAATAAAATAATAATGGGTGGTCAATATTTATTACACTATGCCTATTATATATTATAGGATCGACCGGAAAGCACTAAATGCAAATCGTGCTGTCAAAATACGTGAAAAATTAATACTTTTTCATCAGACCATAAATAAGCGTATTATTATTATAGTGAGTATTAGATACCTATGCGATTGGAAGAACAATGTGGTAGTAAATGCTGGTATACCTACCTACAATCTAATGCATAAAAATATCAAGCACTACGTATTGTGATATTGTACATAGACAGAACAGCGAACGCCAATAAGCCCGACGCTTTCCGCAGACGACATTCTTCGGTCGAATCGTTTGTATAAACAACCGCGGCTTAGCGTAGGCGGCCCCGACTGCAAGAACACAAGAGAAAGCTACGATGGCCGTCCATCCCACGGGCAATTAGATACGTTTATGTATCTTATTATATATTATGTATATTATATACTATTATATGTATGCATTATTGAGACGAGGTCGTCCGATGATAATGGAATTATATATTGACACAAGACACAAGTACATAGCATGTATAAATAAATACTCCTAACATATTTTAATACTTAATACCTGATTACTCATTATAATATACGATATATATTTATATATAATTATGTATAGAAGCTGAAGGTAGGTGGTAACCGGTAACAATCTATATTATAGATATAATATGTCAAAAGTCTATATAAAAATATAACATGGGCAACTGCGTGCAGACTATGTAACTAAATAAAGGGGTATTTTCGCTGTACTTATATCATTTCATTTTATAAATTCAGTACGAAGGTAATACATTAACCACAAGTTGAATACATATTTTCAACTCAAACCATTTGAGGAAAGGGTCCGAACTTTATCATCTTTTGATTCAGTTTTTAAATTGATGTTTTTAAACACTGATCTCCCACCGCAAGCACTTATACAACCCCAAGACAAGCTTTTACTTATTATTGATATGGCTAAGAACAATAATTTATTGGGTGATGTACCTGGTTGTTGGACAGGGGTAGAACTTATCCGTCCAAACTTTCCGACGACCACAGTCAGGAAGACGGCCACAGTGGTCGTAGTGGCGAGCGCCGTCGGCGAAGCTGCAGGCCACATGTCGTCGCCCGGCTTAAGCGCCCCGTGCTCGGCGGCGGCGTTTCACGTGCCCTTCATCGTCGTCACACTGCGGCGGATCGGCCGATTTTTTTTCGCGGACGCATGTTTTCGCAATGAACCGCACGACCGAGGGCCAACGAACGTTTCATGCCGTCGACCACCACCTCGGCCGTCGCAACAGCGACGAAACTTGCCGTGCCATTCGCTTGAGGATAAGTATATTATATTATTATAAACCAAAAGTAATACGACGGTTAACGCACGCGCGACCGGAAAAACGTCAACGACAGAGATTATGAAGGACGATGTGATGATTTAACGGACACCAAAGCGACGGGATGTTGTCGCAATATCGCGTTATTGTCTTTGATATTATATTATAATTTATTAGCGCCGGATTGAACTGCGACTGCGGACGAAAAGCGGAACGCGCGCGCGACACAGCGTGCTGCACGAAAAGTGAACGACTGACTAGCGAGCGGTGACTACTGTACTGACTATAGTGACTGGCGGTCGGTGAACGGACGACGGCAACGGCGGCGGCGGCGGCGACGACGACAAAGAACGGCGTCGGCGGCGGTGATGGCGGCGGGCTGGTGGTGGTAGTGGTAGAACGGCGGTGGAACGGCGGCGGCATTGGTGGAGGTGGCGGCCGTCGCTCTCGCAACAGCTGAGGGAACCACAGTTTGGTCGGTTCCCGGGCATCAGAGCGCAGCACACGCAACACGTGCACCGTATGAATTTCCCCACCGACCGCGTCCGCGTTTTTTCTCCTCAAGCAAGCCCCCCTCCCCCAAATCGCACCCCTACCAAAAGGACGAGTGCCGGTTAGATACGTTCGTCCCGATGTCCCGTTTTGTTCGTTACGCCGAAACAACGATAATTCCCCTGGCCCGCGACCGTCCTTTCGGGGCAACCCTCACCGCGATCCGACCTAATGCCCATCCATACCGTTGGGGTGACCCAGCGAGGTCATAGGGTCTCTGCAGCCGCGCTCGAGTATCGAAATATATAATAATATATTTATGGTAAAGCATAAAGGTATTGAACTCACCACCACCTCCACCACTTATGACCATGGTGTCTATTATGCCTCTTGACATTTTTTATTTATTTTATGTTCCGAAAACACCCGCAGACAGGGGCGGTCTGGCATAATAAGACATATCCGCCGGAATCCTCTAGGAGCCAAGTGCTCTTGATCCGAAAATAAGAGGGTGCACGATATCCATTTTTTTAGTTATTAAATATTTCAAATTAGATATGTGCAGTAAAAGTACTTTTTTAAGTTTTAAAATAAAAAAAAAAACCAGACGACCTAGTGAATTTGATTTGGTAAAATAAGGCCGATTAGTACTACGGCGGTATAGACGTACAGTAGTGGTAGGTATAAGTATAGGTAAGCAGGACAGGTTTTACTTGGATTTTCAAACCTACAGCATACATACTATACACACTTTATAAATTATGTAAACACAATAACTTCTAAAAAACTGCAATCGTACTCTCGTATAATAAGTATACACTACCTACATTATAATATAAAGGCGCATGAAAATATCTATTCTCACAAAGAACACATCTATATCTATGTGAATAAATAAATAATAGTATAGCCAATACCTAGATGGTTGTTGTGCATCTTACCTTGATGTATCGGAAAACTAGCTCGGTCCACAGGCGAGTGGTGGCTGGAAAGTGGCAACCCGCTTCGTCATTGATCAATACTTGATGGTTGATATACGAATTCTAGTACAATAACCACTTCTTTGGAATGATGCCACACTGCACGACTGCACACCACAGTTTAATAGGGACGCGACCAAAGAGCCTTCTAATTATTTGGATTTTGGTCTTATTCAGATTTTTCACTCGCCTACACGATTTATAACTATCGTTCAAACATAAATCTTAATAATATTACCCGATCGCAGACGACGATACGAAAACAATTCGATCGAGAATAAAACGAGGAGAAAACAGCTAATGACCAAAAGAAAATATTGCAATTTCAAGTTCGCAAAATTCCTTAAGACTTAATCTAAATACCTACTAGGCGCTATAGTGACTAGAGCAATATAATTTGGATATTGGTCACGATTAGATTCTGTCCTTAACCGTGACCGTGGTTTTATTATTTTAGAACTTCACTGGATTTCGTTGACATTTGTTTTCGCCGAAAACGATAATGATGTTGCAATTTATTAGCATTTGATACCTCGGTAGTACCAAAACTTGTGGTTTTATATATCCTTAGGTAGTACCTATACCACGGTTAATACAGTAA
>PVMI01006790.1:0-21312 GCA_008528875.1 Aulacorthum solani | reverse complement strand
ATTATTTTTTAAAATGAGTTCAAAATTGTTTTTTTAAATATTCTTTAATGTTAAAATCGAGATCAAAATAGTTTCAAGTAACTTAAAAATTTAAAATTTACTTAAAAAAACTAGAATTGTACAACTATTATGTATTCAAAATTTAAATAATTACTAATACTACTGTACATACTAGAGACAGATCCATAAAAGCAATTTTATATTAGTTTCAATTTATAATCAAATGTTTTTTTATAGGCAACGCCCTTCCTGAATATCTGTGGTACCTAATCACTAATCCTTAAGTGCTTATTGTTTAGAATACAATATTAACAAATAATAATTGAAGATTATGAGGAGTGGTATAGAAAATAAATTTAATAAGCGTTTGTTTTTATTAGAAATATAATTGTAACACAATATGTTTCATGAGAGTCTATTAAAATGAAATGAAACCTTAAATTTTAATAGTCTACTGCTTAATTTAATTCTTGAATCGTCCTAATGGTAAAATATCTTCAGTACGATTGGTAAAAGAAAATATAGACTAACATATTATAATCATTGATGATCTGTAGGACTTTGAAGTTATTGCATTCATTTGCATGTTTTATTTTGCTATTAGATATATTGCTAATTAAGTTTGAAAGTAATTTCACGATACTACGAAATAAAATATTAAATGTTTATGTGCCTATTTTTGCATATTTAGCGATTTTTCTAATTTTGAAAGTACATATATTTCTCAATTTTACAATTTTTTTGAATAATTTATTTGATGAATAATGATGTTTATAATATAATTTGAAAATTTGATGATAAAATACTTTATAGTTAATATCATTGATTCTAAATATTATATAATATTAATGGTGATATGCGTGCATATATTTTTTCTGACAGTTTCCAATGTGTATATAAAAAATTGTATTGTGTTTTTCAATTCTTTAGTACAAATTATAAAATATTTGTTTCTTATTAATTGTGAGTAAAGAAAAGTGCATATTTGTACTAATTTAAACGCATAAGTGCATGCATTTTAGTACTTTTTAAGTACATTAAGTTCCGATCCCTAAATTAATATGTATACATGAGTCTAAGTAAAATATTGTTTATGATTACAAAAACGTAAATTGAAAATCATTGTTTTTTTTTTTTGAAAAATGTAAATAAATAGGTAGGTACTTACATAATAAGTAATATTATTAGAATTGATTAACTTTTATTTCGTTTTAATTATTCTTAGCTTACGATATAATAAATTGGTTATAACACAAAAAATGAATTCACATTTTATGCTAATAATGATTGATTATTTATTTATTTATTTATTTATTTTGTTTGATTTAAAAATTCTAATAATTTTTTTAAACCTTAAGTACTCAACATTTTTAAGAAGAAAAATTCTATACGTCTTATCTGTACGTTTTGCTTGGTATACCGCACGTCATGTAACTTCTTGAGTGCTCTATATTGTACCATATTCTTCATATTTCCTTCTATTATTTTTGGTATGCATAAATTAGTATTTTCAAAGTTTATTTATAAAACGATTTTATGCATATAAAAAAAGAATGTATTAGTTTTTTTTTAAGTTCCTTAACTCGTATTTTATCATCTAATAAATTGCATGTCTAACACTTGCGGGCCATCGATTGAACCTAAAAATTAATTTTCAATTGTATTATTTATTTCGTTATGTATAAAAAATGGTTAGAATATTTTTACAGTAAATTCATAATTATATTCGTTTCTGTATTATATAAACACATAAGTAATTAATAATGGTATATTTTATATGTGTATTATAGTTAACGTATTTGTAATGCATTTATAGTCAGAACAATATGTAATAGTTTGTTAAATCGTTTTTGGTATGTCAGTTTTCATTTTTATAGCAGATAACATGTTAATACTAAAAATTCACTTCAATCGGGTTAATGTCCTTAATACTGATATCGTAAACCAAAAATGACCATTCACAGATTCAATGTAATAATATTTTTTGTTCTTTGTATAACGAAAACCGTTACCAGTCACTAGTCAGAGTAGGTAGTAATATATCTAAGGCACATTGTGTACCATTAAAAAGAGATAATGAAAATGCACTCATCATCATGGGAAACATTATGAACCATGGATAATGGTTTTGTTGTCCAGGCAAAAGGGTTTCGTAATGATCATGCTGGAGCTGGACATAGGTATGCCCAGTGGTTTTCCGTTGGGCGTATACAGTAATTTTTAAAAAGAAAATAACTTTCGAAACTCAAGAGTTCAATGTTTACAGTAGTTTTTTTATTCCATTTACTACTTCAACCTTTAAAGTACTTGATAACAATACAAATGATTTCATATTACAATTGAGTGTGCTTCTTACGAGTTCACTCAGAAATGTTCGTAGTGATATTATAATATGGTTGTTAATGTTAAACTTTAGAATTGTATGCAAAAATGAAATGTTATGTTGGTAGTTCTACAATAATGTTAATCCTTAAGGTTAATCTTGAATAATTGCAGCTTTAAAGTTGGATCTTAAACTTCAAACTAGTAATATAATATAAAAATAAATAAAATAACATCAATTCATCATAGTCAATACATATTAAATATTTCAAGAAATGCATTATTTGTACATTTCAAATCTTTATTTCTCCCCACTCTGTTTAGAGGCCGATGGCATTATAATATGTGCACTGGGTGTTGAGGACAAAAGAGTAAATATGATGACCGTTCCGGTTTGAATTTGATTGTTCCGCTGCGGTTTTGTGTTATATAAAAATGTTCTATTAAAACGAACAGAAAACGCATCTAACGAAAAATTTTAGGTAAAATTAAAACAATCAACAAAATCATCGAACTGTGATGTTAATCACGGCGATTATAAATATGAGATTAAGGTTCATAAACGAGTATATAGAGATGTAGCTAATTATAAATAAAAAGTAGACCATTCTCAAAGATCGGATCGTGGAGCACGTATTCATTAGAACTTAGAAAGTCAAAGGATTTTAAACTGTTGGCACGCAATAAGATAAGATTACAGTTGTCAAACGCTTAAACCACTATATTGGATTTCGAAGATCAGCACGAATTAATACAGATACTCTTTTAATTGGATTTACATTTTAAATTGCTGTTGTGAACTTGTAATTGTAGCGCAATCGTACATAATTGGCGTTTTTAAATTGTTGAATAATTTGCTTTAGACAATGTCAAAAGAGTTAGTTTCCTCGTTCAGTTACTTTTGATCTTGAAGTAGTATTTTACTATAATTTAATAATATACCGTTAACTGCAATAGATGTAGAAAATAACCTATTAACAAGAAGGAACAATGGCCTCAGTCAAGGCTATAAAACAAAATATCTTAAAAAGTATCGAATCGTCTTTAAGAAATCCGGATATAACCTACATAATATTATTATTAATAATAAGTGCACGATCTTCTATAATCTTGCGGGTATTAACTGTTCATGCACTAGTAATTATTTTCATTTCTATTAAAAAACTTATAATCATGTATAATATATTGTTTAAACAGCATATTATTTAAGAATAACAATTAAAACTTAAATAAATATGTTAAATAAGTAAATCTCAGTTGACCACCTAACCTAACCACGCATAAATAACAACTGTTAGTAGCAGGTGACTTGTTTCAAATATAGTCGACGGACCGTATCTTGTTTATGGAGGGCTTGTCTGTCTTCCATCGATAATTTGTAATTTTTAGATAGGTTGAAAATGTATAGATGGATAGATCCGGTACCCATGTATACAGTGTAAAGTATTTGACCACAGACCTTGAATTCATGTTGTCGTCTTCAAGAAAACTATTATATATTTTATGTTTTGAGTTAAAATGAACATAAACAAATAATTATTACAAGTTTTTAATATATTAAACAAATACATTTACCGAAAGGAAAGTATAAATTATTTTAAAAATAGAAACCTAATCAACTAGTTGTATATTCTCATAATCTTATCCTTACTCATTTTCTCGCATTTGCAGTATTTATCGTTACAATTCTGAAATGTGTTTATTTATAATATATATTTTAAAAATTTCAAAAGTCAAACAATAAATATAAATAAATGACTAATGGGGAAGGATAAACAATTATGAGGGTATAAGATGAATTGATTCGGTTCACATTTTCAAAATAATATGGTAATTGCGAGGTAATTTTAACCATTTTATTATGTTAACTTTAAATTAAATAGTTTTTTTGAAGATATATATTTTAAAATACTCCAGTGTATGTAATGTTTTTGTGGCTTAAAATTTAAATAGTAAAAACCCATGTATTATTATTTTATTTAAGGCGGCAATATTTCAAATGGTTTATTACAGATTTAGCAGACAGATTAATATGAATTAACCACATTAAATATAAACAGTTGATTAAAGTACCATAATATACTATTTTCATATTTAATTGTCTTGCTGATAATGTCAGTTTAATTATAATATTATGTCCTAATGTAATCTATAAACACTACTTCCACGTATTTAAATCAGCATTTTGTTTTTGTATGACATATGTATCATTATTTATACTTAAATTTATAAAAACTTTAAGTACATTTTTCCAAAAATGTTCCATTGTTATAATATGTTCTATATGTTGGAAATATATCAATTTAATTTGTGCTCAACGAATTGGTGGTGTCTAAGTTGCAAAACAAACCTTAAAACTGTTATGTGTGTATGTACAATGAAATTGTCAAAAGTGCTTAAATTACGTGAAACTGTTTTCTGATTCTTCGCAGACATTTCCGTCTCATATTGCTATTTTGACAGTTATACTGATTCTTTTAGTGAATACTAAAACAGTGTAAATCCGGTATGGCGTGTATATTGTATACGTAGCCTTTCAATAAGTAAAATTAGGAGTGGGCTTGTGTTAGGAAGTGTTGGATCCGTCTTTTTTTGGTCGGTGGGTCCGCGTCCGCTATAGAAGTGTATCGTTGCATGCAGTCTGTCGGCGATTTACCCGTAACCACGATACCGCAGCACACTAGGAAAACAAGAGTGCCCCACACCAGCGCAGTCGTGCATTGTCAGTATTCCTCGTTTGACGTGTCCCTTGTACTCTGTTCAAGTCTCTCATTAACTGGACCATGGCTACTTATGCTTCCTACAGACACATTGAATTGGACAATATAGGATGTGGAAAAAAAAAGTAATTATATAATTGAAAATAAATTTAACATTTTAATTTATTTATTATAAAACTACTTAATTTTTCAACTACACAAATAACAAGTATTTAGTTTTCGCCTTTTTATTTTTATAAATACGTTTAAAGCAATTTATTATTAAATTAATATTTTTCTATACTTTCAAATTTAAAGTTTTATAAACAAAAAATGTTATTATGTTATTAATACTATTTATATCTACAAAACATTTCATGAATATTTACCTTTTTCAAAAACAGGGCTTATTATTTTGAGTTTTAAGCATTGAAAATTAATTTTTCTTATTTGTGGTAACGCGTCAACAAAATACTTATATTTTTATCGTATCATTTATCATCGATAATTACTATTTATAATAGTATTTATTAGTGCAGTAATTTGTTAGTAAAAAATAATGTAGTTATACATAGTATATTATGTTTAATTTATAAATACTACATAAAAGTACATCTTATAAAACAAATTATTTTAATTCAAAATTATTTTACAAGTCTGGTTTTCACGAAGTAAAATTGCATTAACAATTAATTATAATTTAATAAAAAATACATTTTTAAGCTATAATTTACGATAGAAACTTTTAATTCGAAAAAAATTCAATTAAATACGGTTATTATGATAACTAAGAGTAAAACAACGAATTTAATATAAAAATTATATAGAATTTAATTGCGGTTGTTAAATTCGTATAAAATTTTTGTAAGCTAAAATTTTAATTAGGTTAGGTATTCTTTTATGTATAACTGTGACTAGTTTAATAACTATAATAATATAATGTGCTTATTATTATTATTCATTAGTCAAGTTTATTTTTCTGTGATTACTGATATGGTAGTACGGTATTATCTTTTTATGAACATTGTAAGCTTATACTAGGTAGGTACCTACTTGTTATTTAAAAATACTTCAACGGAACGATAGACACTACTAACTAAAAAATTGTATGAACAATTGTATTTTAATTAAGTAAAATACTTTTACTTTATTAATATTACTGATATGTATGTATTTATAATTTTTTCTAAAGTGTAAAATATATGTAATCGTTAATCGATAAATATTATGAAGAGTGATTGAGAACAAATTATAAATTATATTGTAAGACTTTGAAAAATAAGCTACTTATTAGTGGTATTTAAATCGTATTATATATTTCAGTGTATATCAATGTAAAAAAAATATTATAATATATGTACTTTATTGTATAGAACGGTGTCAAAAATATTATAATTTGTATTATAAATTATTATTCTTTATGGTTGGTGATACGTATGGTAATATGTCTGAAATGTAATGTTTGTGAGAGTTTGATTTTGAGGTTTTCTTTCCCGTACATAAAAAGTAGATTATCGTATTCAAAAGAGTTATTTTACTATTTATCAATATGAACCATGAAGTATTTTCATTTAATTTGCTTCACTTTCATTCAGTGTAGTGAATGTTCAAAAAGAATATATATTTTTCTTGAGAATTCGAACTATTTAGTTTTCCATCAAACTATAAAAGTATTACAATGTGCGTCATAAAAACGTAATTTACGTTAGTATGGCGGGGTACACATGGTATTGTGCATGCAAATAATAACGCACGGAAAGTATACATCAATTTAGTAAACGAAGACTACATAAGTAGTGAGTTGGTGTCTGGTACAGATATAAAATGCCAATGTGTATCACATTTATATTCGCTGTTTTAAAATATATTCATATTATTTCGGTACCTGGCAATTACAGCATTCAACTATAAACTAAACGGGTTATTATTATGTATATTATGTTTATGTTGTTTCCGAAATGATGATCCCAGGGGTAGAAAGGTGTGCTAGTTACGGTATTGTAACTCATTTGAATTTCCTATGTGCACGGTCCACCGAACCTCGTAGATGTTCACTGTAATCATCATAATACATAGTGGCACACTGGCACGTGACTTCCTACGGGAATATTTTCGGATAAAATAAAAACGGTTCATTGAGTTTTTGAAATTATTTTTAAACAATGTTGTATTACACTTTTATAGAGGAAATGTTTGATCTATTGTAGGTTGTCATCCGTTACTCGTGCCATAGTGTTCTGAAATCAACATTAGTATTCTGCTTTATTATTATCATGACCACCCTATGTGTTATAGCCGTATAGGATATACCAAAATAAATCGTGATAGGGGGAAAGTACATATTTATATTTTTACGTATTTAAGTCATCATAACCTTCACTGCTGAAATAAAATTCAGCTATTTAATCAATATTGAACACTTTCAAACGATAATATTAATCCTAGGCTTCAAATAACATGTTATCGATGAACAAAATGTAATTAGTAATTGTTTTTAGTTAATTAAACTCTCCCTATTTGTTTGTGACCTCAATGATCCATTAGGAAATTAATATAGTAAACATCTGCATTTTCTCATTTTAAATTACATACCACGTTTTTTTTTAAATTTACATTATTAGGTTTATACATTGATAACAAAATAAAAACATTATCGAGTTAAGATTATGTATATAGTAGATTTATTAGTATTTTGTGTGTCAGTATTACGTTTACATTGTAATATACTCCGGAATGAAGAGTTCGTGCTTGATCGAATTTTTATGGGACCACCAGGTTAATAATATAATAACTAGTAAACCATGTTATGTTATGAAGTTTATACGCAAATAGAAAAACGAGTCCATAATGCCTAATGGTTTTTTTTTATTATTAAATTACTACTTATAAAGACTAGAGATCAATAATGTACAATGTACATGAATCCGTAGACCCACGCGGTTTAACTCTTATCGTTTTGTATTTTTCCTCATTTAGTATCCGTTACCACGTAATCGTTTTGGAATCTAAAATAGTTTTATTGTACAAATGTACTCAAGTGAAGTTCTGTTTCGTCTTGAACCATGGCTTCGGTGTAATATGCCAACCGAACGTTGACCCTTGTCCCGTTGTATAGTAAATTCATAACAAATTACCCTCGCAATGGTGAACTCCTGGCTTTTACTATGTTAATGTCGGTTTTAAACACGCATCAAGTATTAAAGATATAAATTAACTGTGTTGCTTGAGAAATTCATGTTATATATTTATATCTGCTTTTACTTATTAAGATAATATACTAAAATACATTACATTAGAAGTTGTGTGTTCAGTTTATTCTTTTTTGATGTAAAACATAAAAAATTAAATTTAAATTTAGTACAATATTTGTATGATTAGTTTTATATTTATCATAAAATAACAAATATACCTAGGTATGTTGGTCATTTCATTTTGTAATTGTATGCCGAAGTATAATCGGTTATACGATTGGAATTATGTCACTATTGAAATATTGTGTTTATCGATCATTTTATTACAAATATTTTATCGAAAGTATAACAACTTTAAATGTTCAGAAGATATAATTTTATTGAAAAATAGCTAATCATTACTCCTTGCATAGCGTGAGTCATACAATCTGAAATGTGATTACTCTGTGTATAATATATTATATAATTTAGGGAGAACCCTTAATACGAGGGTGAAAAAATGACTGTATCTGCGTCAAAGCCCAATTTTATTCTTTGCAAGATTTTATGGGGTCTAAAGTTATTAAGTATTTTAATGTGTGTGTGTGTCGGCTTTAAAGGAAGGAAGTAGGCATGACAAAGAAAATATTGGACATGTAGTAAATTTCGATACTGTTATAACTTACATATATTGCATTTTTAACGTTGACGATGTCAATGAACGTAAACTAAACATAGCCAATCTATTATAGCGGCGTTTATTATTCTATAGTTGTTCTCAAACTTTTTGATGCCAATGAATAGAGAATCCCTCTAGCTATATTTGTAATCGGATGTACTGTCCGTTGTCCTATACACTATACATACTGTATTTATTAAAATTATTAATTCGGGGTATGAAATAATAGAAACGTGCTTAAAATCAATCGATCATAAAACTTCTATTATAAATAACGGTTGTTACGAAGTATCTTTCGAACACGACAGATGGGATTACTGAGGGTCGATCCCCTTGTAACAAAATCTATTTTAAAGTCAATCGAATTTTTCTACGATTATTTTTTATGATGTAAATAAGAAGAAAATTAATGTTTGATATAATTTTTAATTTTATTACAAGAATAAATGTATCAAAATAAACAAGAGTAAGTAATTGTTTTCAACATTTAAAAATGAAACATAGTACCAAATTAATAATTATTATAGCCAATTATAAAATATATTATTGATGTATAATAAAAATAGGTCCCTACCTACTTAATACGTTTTAAACATGTAAGGAAACGTTTCTGATTTTAATGTATGATGCATCTCTATATAGTTTAAATATCAGCTAATATTATTCTTATACAACATTAATTTATTTACTTGTTTACTTGCATAATATATTCTAATTTAATAATTTAACTTTAAATTGTCATTGTATTCCTATATTACCCTATATTACTCCCTAAGTCTTAAAGAACTAATATTATGTTAAGCAACCCAAAGCTAATGGGACTCTAATAGTCTAATGTGCATTGTATATGATTCATAAAAATTGTATTTTTATGGTAAATATAACGATTTACAACTCAGTTAAAACAATTTATTGTTACTTCGTATATTTTACTGATCACTGTGAATCCTTATTTTATTAAAACATTTAAAATAAAATAAAAGAGCACATTTCATATTTCCATTGTGGCTGTACTGGTTTATTTCACAGTTCAACCTACACATACAATTCAAGGTAGATTTTTTTATTTAATATTTTAGTATAAAACTTGGTACTCGCTTCAAGTTCTTCATTTTACATAAAGTGCTAGTCAAGACTTGGTTATTCGTTTTCTCGTTTGTTTGTTGATATTCGTCGGAGATGAGTTTAAGGTATATTATTTTACTTTTGATTATATATTATAGTATTGTACACCATTTTTTCAAATCCTTCAAATATTTATTCATACCATTTTGATAAGAATATTTATAAGATAATAAAAAACGTAATTTTAATCATCATTTTCATTTTCATTTCGTCAATAAAGAAATGTGTGTAGGATGATCACTCTTAGATATTCCAAATAAGGCGAGGTCATTCAAATATCGTCCAGTTTTCTTTGTCTACCCATTTATATTAGTTCTGCTATGTTCAATTCGCCCTATTTTTCACTATGGCAATCGATTTTCTTACTTCTTATTTTTTCACATAAATAAAAATAATATGTCTAAATTATATATTAGAGAAAATAGGACGCCTCCTGGAGGAGTTTGTCATGATCTTTGGGGCGCCGAGTTCGTAGGATCTCCGTGTCATAATAGGCAAGTAAAACACTCGACAAGTGTACACAATATTTTAAATTATAAGACTTATAATTTAACAATACTAAATATTCAAAGATAATCATTATGTATTATACAAACTTAACAGTTGGTTAAAGTTAATGTAAATTAAAAACATTAAAATGTATTTCAAATGTTAATTATTAATAATTTAATTTAACTAGTGCTTAAAAGTATAAACTAATTAAACACTGGATTATTTATTTATAACACAATGCTTTTGAGGATTAAACTTTCTCAAACAATGTTGTTTTAACATACAAAAATAAATGGTTTTTGTATGTTTAATAAGCATTAACATATATTCAATAATTTCATTAACATAGGTTAATGATAAATTATTTCTATTCATTATTTACTAAAGATATAGTGCATGTAATATACTATACAGGTACTAAAGTAGCAAAAACTGTACCTTAAACTTTTTTGATTGTCAGTTTACTTATTACTTTATCTTAGATTATATACAATAGTATTATAAATTACTGTTATACTTGAAAGTTGAAGGTAGGTGGTAGGTATTTTTTGAATTCTTAATAATAAGTTGTTTTAAATCAAAATCAAAACTTTTTACTTATTTATAAAATAAATATTATAATTAAGCTATAGTGCTATACATACTAATTTAATTACACACTGTCATTACACAAATACGCTTCCCACATAAAAATATCCATGTTTTGATCTGTATATATTATTAGTAATTTATTACCATATGGTAAAACTCTTTATGAATCCTTGAACATATTTAAGCGGTGACCTGTTATTATAATAAATTCTTGTAAATAATGAGGATATTATAATATAAAAATATCAATTTGTTAAAAAAAACTTTTACTTACATTAATTGATTTATCGTTAAATGATAAATTATTTATTATTATTTTCACATCTATAAAATTTAGTAACATTTATTTTAATTCAATGACTAGATTTCTAGAGGTTGATGTCACAAATCACAATTAACAATATTAATATATCATTAAATATTATAAATGTCTAAAATATTTATTTTATTATGATGCATTAATGTTTAGAATATTTTAAAATGCATTAATATTAAATATACTAATATAATTAGTATGCACAATAAATTAATAAAAAAAATTTTTTTTTTAAGGGTCTTGAAACCACCAGGTGGTGGAAGTAGTGACATATTTGGAATGACATCATGTGATGAAGTTAATCCACATAAACGTGGTACAAACCAGAAGAATCTCCAAAGCTCCATTATTTTGGGTGGTCAAACACCAAAACATAGTAATGGTACAGTTGCTGCTAATGGAAACTCTGATAAACCTGGTAATTTTAGTATTAAAAGTTTGTTTTATGTACAAGTAGTCTAAATATATTTTAACTGAATAAGTTATACTTATAGCTAATGATATTAATGTTGAATCTCAAATTACTATTGATGATAAGGTTGAGTCTAATGTTGCTAATGATAATAAGGTTGAGTCTAAATTTGCTTATTATAAAAATGTTGAGTCTCAAATTGTAAATGAAAATATTGAGAAAACTGTGTCTGATACTCCAATTAATAAAGGTAAGATAAACGCATGATTGTCTACATATTTTTAATCTAGTTATTATACCTCTATACTATATGAGTGATTCATTACATATTGTTTTAATTTATAGCTTTACTTTTTTTCTACATCAATAATGCATTTTAATCACAGTCAGAAATCCCAATAATTGTTATCTAATAATCATTCAATATATTTCCTAAGTTGTTAATATGTAAAACTTTTGGATGATATAATTGATAAAAATTGAAATTACATTTTTTTTTAACAACCAATAAGTTATAACATTATAGGTATAACATAATAAGAAATATTTGTTGCTTTTATTGTTTTTAGCTATAAGATAATATTAAATTTTATTATTTGAATCCTACTATTAAATTACTTTTAATACATAACTAATTTCTTGGTTTTAAATTATAAATCTCATCTCTTATGGTTCAAATTATCTTCTCTAAGTATTTGGTGTGTGCTTTTAATAATTATTAATTAAATCACATTTTTTCTACTAGCTTCTATTTATTAGCATTATCTATAATATTTTTAACATAAATTTACCTATATATAATAATTAATTAACTATTAATAGTGCACTTTAAAATATCCTACATCTTACTAAATAGAACATTTGCTAACTATGCATATTACCTACTTAATTTCCTGTACTAAGTATACTATAGTGACACCCTTTTCTGCATACTTAATAATTCGATTGTGCTTGCTACTTTTATGTTTGTCTGCTGGATATTTGCTTGAAGCTTTTAACTTTGAAACTGCTACTACCAATAAAACTAATTGTCAAAGATGGCCTTATAAGAAAAAAGGTATGTTATCAATTTATAGCAAAAAAAAAAAAAATTTTACTGTTGTAATTAAATATGTTAATAATATACCATATTATAATTTAAAACCAGAAAATGTTTTTTATGATTTTATAAATGTGTATTCCATGTTTTTGTTTTATTTTAAGTACCGATCTATAATTTATTGTATGATAATATATCTGAATATTATGTAATTAATTATTAAATAGCTATTAATAATGTTGTAGGTATGATTGTGTTTAATTTGGAAATTCTATACATTGAATAAAAAAGGTTTTTTACATTGTTAATTTGATGTGCATTTATTTTTTAGATGGTAATCCAGTGACTGGGGAAGGTTATGAAGCTCCTAAGGCAACAGCTACACCAGCTCAGCATGTTTCTGCTCAATCAGAACCAGCTCCAGAACAAAAGAAGGCAAGCCGTGTACCACCAGGTGGATACAGTTCCGGGTTATGGTAATTGCCGGGCCAGGAAAACCAACCAAAATTTTGTCACAATTTATACATCGCTTTGTATTTCTATGATATATTGATGACCTTTGATCACATTTCATCAATAAAATACTTACTTATGGTATATAAAAAAATGACTTTCAGTGTATAATAATATTACAATTGTCATTCTTTTAAAACTACCCTGCATTTTATTCATTCTCAAATTGTTTGATTATTGTTTTGTAATGTTTGTGAATTGATTTATTCCTAAAAAATTCTTTTTTATACACAATAAAATACTATATTTATTAATGATTTTAGTATGAGATATTAGTTGATTAAAACTAACATAACCTAAGTGTCTTAAATGAATAAATTATTTATTTCTCATAATTGTATATTTATTTATAAACAAATTTAAACAAATATTACTAAATAGTAGGTACTACTACTATAAAGTAGAACGATTTAAAATATTACAATAATGAACAAATTATTTATATTAGAATAAAACTAAACAACAAAAAAGGAACTTATTTTAAGTCTATCATAAATTTAGAAAAAAGATATATCGTCGCGATTAGTTTGTAATAAATACATTATTAAATATTATCACATGAAAAATAGAATGAAATATTTGATTTATAAAATGGTAAATTACTTTCAATATATTATATTTATATGCAATAGTTTTCGGTTTGTATAGTTTTTGCTTGATCGGATCATAATTGTAAAATATCAAACCCACACAAGAAATATATATCACGAGTCTTATTGCATAGACTGTTAATTATTCCAATTCAATATTTCTATTGACGGTTTTCCCATGCGCACGTCTAATGGTTTTTTTTTCCACAAGTCCAGACAGTTGTGATGGAGTTTGGATTTGCGAAACATATCGCAGGACGAATTGGTAGCCTTACAACGTGTAAGCTGTTCGGCGTATCGCTGGAGCAAGGTGTCGTCGTCGCCGGTAGGTGCTGCCAGAAAGTCGCATCGCTGTCGCTTGTGTACGCAACAGTGTATCGGTCCCGGGTCGGTCTCGAAATCGGGTCTCAGGTCGGTGAACGCGAGTCCTGCGCGTTCGGCGAGTATGCCTGTCACGTACAGATCATCTATCCAAAAGTATTTTTCGCGCACACCGATCGCCCGCAGCAAACGTGGGACGGACGCCGCCCTGGCCGCGTACAGCCAACCGGACAGGAACGGCGGGTACGCGTCGCCCTCAAACTCTGCGCGGCTCACGTACCACTTGTTGCTCTCGTCCCTTATAGGTTTCGCGGCGATAACGCACCCGGCCAGGTCGCGGTTGTCGGCGCGTCCCAGCACGGCGTTCAGCTTGAACACGTTTACCGCGATGTCGTCGTCCATCTTGACCATGTAGTCCGACCGCGGGCACCGTTCCGCGAACCACGTCAGGCCCATCGCGTGCTTGTACGTGAGGTTCCTGTACGCTTCGCGGAAGTTGCCCTGCACCACGTCGCCGTGCCGGGACGACTCGCGGAGCAGCCGAGCCTGCAGGACGTCGTCGCCGTCGCCCGACGACGGCAAGCCGACCATGAACACGTGACGGAATCCAAGCCGGTCGAGCACCGTTCGCGGATAGGACCGACGGATGGCCCGGCGGCGCTCGAAGTGGCCGACGTGGCTGTGCACCACGATGGGCGTGTGGCGTCGCGGCCCGTCGCACGCTGCGCTGTCGACGATGTACTCGAAGCCGTTCAGGTCCAACAACGGGCGCCGCCGGCCGCCGGTGAGCACCGGTGACGACGGTCCGGGGCGCACCGGTGCAGTCCGCCGGGTGTCACGGTCTGCGGAGAAGGCGTCGAACAGCACCAGGAACGACGTGTTGACGGCTAGAAACATGGCGATTTCGTACTTCCACGGCCGCGGCGCCATCGTCCGCCGTCGCCGTCGTTGCGGCTGCTGCTGCCACTACTGCTACAGGTCGGTGCACCGGCGCCGGCAGTGTCCGCGGCCCGCCATCGACGTTCTACTCACCGGTCCGTTTCACGCGACACTCGCTGTCGACGATAATGATAGTATTTATTGTTTTTCGCGTCACGCGGACGATAGCAATATTATTATGTTGTACTTCGCACTTTTCGGCCGAGCGCTTAACTTCCGCTCGACGCCGACTCTGAAGATTTTCTACATATTCGTCGGAGATCGCGCGGCGTGTTTACCCACTGCGCGTCCTTGGAATCACGCGAGCGAGCCGAGTGTTAGTTTTCTGCGACATATATAAACATTTTAAACAGCTTTCACTTTGCTAAAGAACGGCAACCCCTCCTCCCTCCCCCCCCACAACCCACGCCGTTCGTGGTGCGGCGTATTGTTTCTGTATAATATAGTGTAGAGGGGGCCGGGGCATAGCGGCTGTCGACCAATACTCTCGAACTGTTTTTCGTTCTCTCAAACGTTGTAAATGATTCATCCGATATCAAATGCTTGTGTTGTATTTTTAGTTTTTAGGTTTGCAGTAATATAATATGATAGGTACCTACACACATTAAAATGAAAGAATAATGTTTCAAATTTGTTTATATAATGGTATACGGTATACCTATACAACAATGTTATAATATGTGGCTTCCCTTGGAAGAGTTGGAACTCATTCAATGCGTGTCCGTTGTAATCGACTCTGCTAATTTTTTAGTTCCTCTGTGTGGTCGACGATAGTGGTGGAAGGTAGGTACTTGCATACGCCGCACGCAATATAATATGTTGAACATATTATATCCCCGAAAGAATGGTAGTCAAGTGGCGTATAAGGTCAGGTGTCCTTGGAAGCCAAATGCAAAGCTTCGGTTGATTTATTTAATAATTTTGAATAACCCTGTATTATACATAATACTGCAGCACTGCAACAGACGCCCACTGCAGTGACAATGAAAACGAAGTCGACTGCAAAAACTTACGAAATCATCTCATAAGACACCCACTGTAGCGGATAATCTATAGCTCGCTGTGGGTGTATGGTGACATTGTGTACGATCCACAGTAGGAAAACTTGGCTTAATATTTGTTTCGTAACACCACCTCAGTGACTGTGGCGTTACAAACTTAATTTATCAAATGCGAGAACTAACCTTTTTAAAAAATAATACAACTGTAAAATAAATAAATTATTTACAGTGAAAAAAGGGTAGTTCTCATTGGAAAAAGAGAAGTTTGTAATCGCTACAGCCCTCCTCCCACCTCATACCAAAGTCATGGGCTAGTTACTCCATTAGTACGATGGGTGATCAGTATACAATGGTTTATTTATAGGAGGATGGGTAACATAGGCTCCCCCCACCCAAATGATTCTTTTTATTCTTTTGCTTAAAGCTTATGCGTTTTTGATTATATATAATGTTTTCAACAATAGGTTGAATATTGTACCATCAGAACGAATTATATTATAACCTATTATCTTATTGACGCCACTAGGACGTTATCAAAAACCATTTTAAAATTTAAAGTGAAGTATTAAATATTTTGCCCCCCCCCCAAAAAAAAAATGGTTCACAGCTACATCACTATAGGGGATATCAGGTTTGAGAGGTTAGCATAAACTGCTATCCTAATACATTGTCCATAATGCATACTCAAGAACTGCTGGTATAATCCCGAAGTCAATTCATAGTAAATACTGAGTTAGGTACTTAGTTATTGTATCATGTATTCGTGTATCACAGAAGATTTTAGAGTTTGGTCGCTCTAATGTAATAGAGATAAGATTTAATACCAGTATGTCACTCAGCATCCCTAACCCACCCTTTAAAAATACATCAAACAATTATTTAGATAAAAAACGTTTTTATAAGATTTTACTGACGAGTAAATTATGTCAGCTACTCAGCTACCGTGTAATCAATCATTTGGTTCACGGCCAGTTCAGGAGATCATGTGGTGCATGGTATAAAGTTCAATAATTTATGAAACATTATGGTTCAATAAACAATGACTGTTCAAGTATCGATTACCTATTAAAATTATTTGGTTCTCGGTGGATTCAGAAGGCCAAAATGTGCCGGTGTTCATGAACCTCGACAGTTCAATTAATGTTCATAAGTTTAAATATCGATCACCAATACTATTTTTTACTTACGTTCTCGGTTGGTTAAACCGTTCGACCTCTCAGACTACCATAAAAAGTGGTTGAATAGTGCAATGTTCAACTATAAATTATTGGACCAGTTGCATCAATCCACCTCTGTGAACGCATCAACTGTGACATTCCTCTAACTACTTTCGTTTCCCAAAGTACAAACTTTATTCTAATTGAGTATTAAATCGTCTCGTTTACCATTACAAGTTCATATTATTTATGGCCAATTTTTTTTTGTGAATATGAACTCTCGACTATTGCCCTTATAACCTTGACGACTCAATCGTAAAATTGTTGACAATCGCTGATATAAGTTAAAAGCAGCGGTACCTATTAAATATTATATTGTATTAATGTCTCATGCAACCAATTCATTTTTAAGACTTGAAAGTTGAAATACATATTTTAATTTTTTTAAATAACTATGCATGTAATTAAAACAAATACAATACAAAACAATATAGTGAACATATGGTGAACATTTCATGTACCTATCTACCGTTATTTTTTTTACGTTTAGCTCCGTTTTCCTTAACTTTTTTTTTGTTTTTCCAGCTCTTTTGAAAACTTTTAGGAACATTTTACTTTTGGCCCTCCGAACTCGAATATGGCTTATTATACTATACGTTAATAACATTAAACAATGTGTTATGATAATAAAATAATATGTTTAATAAATAATATTATATGTAGGTACCTACTACGATGTACCTATATGGCTATATTAATGCATAACAATATAGTATTACCGTTATCGTATTAGTACATTTTGGGATGAAAAAAATTACCTGACAGACCATCTTCACTATCGAAATCGTTTTTCGCATGATTTATCATTGAAATTAAATTTAACAAACAGATTTTAGTGACTTAGGTACTCAATCACTTTACCTCTTGTGTCTGTGGATACATATTTTATTATTAATTAATTGTTTTTTTGTGTTCAAATCATGTGTATCTTACAATTCTAATCTAAATGTAAAAAGGTGGGCAAGTGTTTAACACTCTGCTAGTCTGCTGTAAAGTATAGAGTTAAAAATCAAAGAAACAAATATTAAAAGAGAAATGGACAATTTTATTTAAAAGAAGTCAAACAAGTAGAATAGAATCCAAAACTAATATTTGTTACACAATATTTTTACCTCAATAAAATAAAATACCTATTGAAAAATGTATAAATTATAAATGAAATGAAACATTTGATAAAAAAATACAGTATGCTGAGTCATATGACCTATATTTTGAAACGGTAGACCTAATTTTGAATCAAATAATATGATACGTTATTCAATTCCTTCATAAAATGTGTAAGCAATCTTAATGGTATGCATAAAATGGGAAGAAAATATTGCTTTAAAAATAATTTGGGAAACAATAATTCTGATATGCCTTTCGTATTTGGGGACCTATACTCGGAAACCGGGATACACCGATGTATTTATGACATTTATTTTACCAGATAAATAATCTAATTTAACCTAGATATCCAAAATTTTGATTCAAATGCAACATCATAAGTGCGTACCACAACCAATAAATTATTATTATAATATTATACTAATCTCTAATGTATTGAAATATCCTTAACAACTAATAAGTGTAACATGCACAGTGCATTGCACACGTACAACAGGTACGAATGTACGATTAATGTTCAATCAATAAAATTATTAAAATATATAACACTTATAAAATAGCCGATGACTAAATTTATTGGTAGTACATAATATTTTGATTTCGATATCGGCATCTATTCAATGTTATTCGCATCGGGGTTTATATTATAATGGCGTGTCATTGGACTGGACACAGTAGAACTGAGGTATTTTTTCTTTTAGTTATTACTGCAGCTGCAGAACGTGGTAATGTTAGGTATTACTTATTAGTTATTTCTGAGGTAAAGCCGCCGCTACACGCCTACAGGGCACAGGCCTATTATATTATATAATGCAGCGTAATAACATGGTTGGGACGTTGCAGGGTCACTGCAGGTATAGGTACCTACTGTGCAGTATTGTAGTGACGATTATTATACTTATTGTACCAAATTCGGTGAGTATTATATAATTTGTTCGACCAAACGATTTACCTTCTCTCAAGATTCTACTAATATTCATCACTGTATAGTAATAATACAATAATATACGCGATTCATGGTTCTCCATCACTGCTATAAAATCCTTGGTCACCGTCATATATTGCAGGATCATCGGCATGGGGTAAACGTTCCATACGACATGTGGTAGGTACTTGCGATAAGGGATGGAAGACATAATACATGGGGCTGTGCGCACGGAGGGGGGGGTGTGAGTCGCACACAGGTGCGCGTCGGCGTCGTGAATATATTATGTACACTGGCTGCTGCTGCAACTAAAACCAAGCATCAATACGGCGGCGTAGGAACTTTGGCGAAATTGGGTCAGTCGGCCATCGATCGGCTTCGGCAGCGGCCTAGTGGCGTACATTATATGCATGCAATAAATATAATAATGTGTGCTACATCGGGACGAACTTTAGGTACCTCGCAATATTTAATCGTTGTACAGTATAAAAAAAAATATTACTATGGGTGGGACGTCGTGTAGCCGCCGTTGAAAACGTGGGGATTATAATATTATGTCGACGAGGCCCCCTAGAAACAGAATCGGGAAAAGGGAAAAAGGAATTTCTTTTATTCGGCGGCGTCTTTTACGAGCCAGTGTCCTACGACCTACAGCTGCTGTTGCCGCTGAGACGATCGAAGAAGACTCGGCGGGGGGCCTCCCCGCATACTTCGTCAGAGTCAAAAGCCGCAAAAACAGTAAACCGGCTCGGCGGCCGCAGTGATTGACGACTACGTCCCTGCGCGCGTCAACACGGCGACCACCAACCCGCGCAGTGCATGCGCAGCGCACTACAGCGGCGACCGTTCGGTCCGTTCGTCGCGGTAACACTGTCGCGTGCGCGCGCTACGAGATCGTCGGGACGCGGGTTTTACTATAATAACAACACACACACACACACACACATATATATATATATGCAATACATTTTACCGTACGTACTACACTACTACACTACTACTACAACATCTATATAACACTAGTACTACGTACTACGCGCATACTACGGCCGGCGTTTACGTTACCACCACGCACGGTCTACGGTGGGGTGGCAGGTGTCGGGCCGGCGGGCGGCGGGCGCGTGGGAGAGCGAGCGAGACGGACCGACACTGCGGTCCACGTTCTCGGATCTATCCGTCCTTCGCACACCGCTCTCGCCGCGCTTTGTGTTGCGGCCGTCGCCGTTCCAATCAATTGTGAAACAACAGCGCCCCGCGCGCCACCTCTCACCGACCGCGTGCGTACCGTGGTACGCGCGCGCGCGCTCGACTCACTCATACACACACACACACACACACATTATATCGTAAACGACGACTACGACCGCGGCCGGGCCCCGTCTCGAGTTTAGTACCGCTGCCGTAGAGACTTCACGTACGCGCATAGGCTCCGTGCGCGTTTGACAGCGACACACCGCCGCCGCCGCAGACGTAGCGCGCGCGCGCTCTCGATCCGTTTTACCCTCCGAGTATTTTTTCTTCTCTCGTTTATCCCGTATTATCATCGCCGTTGTTTCTCCCGTTCAGCCGAGTGGGATTTAACTATTATTATTATTTTCGTTTCTCCGCCGCCGCCGTCGTTTTCAGGACTCGCGCGTCTCTACCGCCGTGCGTAGTTTGTAGTGTTTCATGTTATAAAATAATACTTAATCATAATAATAATAATAATAATATGTCGTAAACGAAAATAATATGTAAATCCGGCGTCGTCGTTTTTTGAATTTTTTTTTTTTTTTATGGGGAAATAAAACTTTATTTTTTGGCACTTTTTTCAGTATTACGCAGCACATACATTATTAAATAAATATATATTTT
>PVMI01006788.1:0-19714 GCA_008528875.1 Aulacorthum solani | reverse complement strand
AGTTTATTATTAGTACATACTACACATTATATACATGTACGATGTGAGTAATTTAATAATATTTATAAGAAAATAATATTTGATTATATTCTTATATTCGTAATAAGTAATAAATAATAACATAATACATTAATACGTTATGTGAAATAATAAGTATAATACGTCGATAATATTATGTACTTAATAATAATTCTATATTCATATTTCATTGTACAAATAATATATTTTTTTCAATTTCTATTGTTCGAACTTTCGCCTGTCTGAACTCTGTGTGGTCGCAATTAGTTTGGATAATTGAGGTTCTACTGTAGTACAATTGTATTGTAACACTTTTATTTCAGTGGGCTTTTTTCCGCCTACCCTAAATCCATTAATGTGTTCAGTTTGAATTTAATGACATCAAATCATTGTTTACCTACGTTTGCACATCTGTCATACGATACTAGTTAAAAAAATTAAAACATAGACTTTAATGCGACTTATTGTTGAATATTATATTATATTTCATAACAAATTTATAATAATATTAATGTAACCATAACGATTACATTCACGTGTACGTGTATTATACAATTAACAATAAAAAAAAAATGAATAAATAACTTGGAGGCGTAAAGCTTTAATATAAGACTACAATCGATAATTCACAGCGTTTCCCAATAATCACGAATATTAAATCCAAGGTAGCAACAACACGCTGGACAACAAAAGAACAAGGGCCCACTATTGTTTTATACATAAAGGGAGGGCGTAGTCTTTATATTATAGCCGTTCGATGCAAATCGATTCGGACTACGTTTGAAGTAAAATCCTTCAGTACGTGACAATGGTGGATACCCCTGATTCTCAATAAATTATAAAGTATTTTTTTTATTTCTTTAGTTAATTTCTTAATATAAAAGGCAAAAATATAATAAGTTTAGTGCTTGAGCTTTTAAATAGGTGGTGAATATTAAGTCAACAGAGGAGGGCACTAACGCTCTAACCATCAAGGTGTGAAAATAAGATGTAAATATTGTAATTATATACAAAATATTCCATATTGTATTTGTTTATAATTCAAAGGTTTCCAACATATTATGGCCTGACGAGCTTTTCGAACCAGTCCCCCAAGCTAATACATTAAAAAAATACTATGTCCTATGGTGTTTATTGTTTCCCCTTGCATTAAACTTGAGTAACAAACTAATATTATAGGTAATACTACCATTGGGTGGCAGTATTGTGCTACAAAGTTCCCACCCGTTCCAGGTTTCAAAAGGGGAAAAAAAAGGTTATACTACCACTTGTTTTGTATTGACTTATAATATTATTATTATTATTATAGTTGTAATTTTAACTGTAGGTTATATATATCATTAACCACCTAATGACACAATATAAAACAATTTATTAAAGAAGATCCCCCAATTTGTAACACATGTGGAACACGCACAACAGTCAAAAACATACTCACTGATTGTTTAAAATAGGAAGACCTCAGAAAAAAAAAAAAAAAAAATGCCCGAAAAAAAAGCAGAAATATTGAGACTCCATGAACACAAGAAAAAAAAAAAAATAATTTTTTTAAAAAAGTAAGAATTTTGCAATATAATTTAACAAAATATAAAAAAAATTTATATAAAAAAATAAAAAAAATAAAAAAAAAAAATAAATATATTAAATAAAAAAAAATAATATAAAAAAAAAATAATAATATTTTTATAAAAAAAAAACCAGCTAATGGATGCCCGCCCCCCCCCCCCCCCGTAAGCACTTAGCTGTGGCAGTTGTCGGCAGACGGCGCATTATCTCTGACCTCGTCATTGTAATTAGGGTTTTATTATGTTCTTGACGGTGTATTTTGTTTTTATCGGATCCATTCGAATTCCAACAACATTTTCTTATTGGGTTTTTATAATATTTAGTTTGCATATTGACGTTCGACTGCAGTAATCGTTTTTATAGTGTTGACATACTTCATTCGTCCTCACGAGCTGTGGTGTATCTAAGTACAATTTTCACAATGAATACAATCAAGAGAAATTAATAATTTTAAAAATATTTTTACTTTTTATAGTTACTTGATAAATACCAATTAAACTTTTTTCAATTTTTAATTATATATCATGCAGCGTATGCAGGTACTTTAAATAATTATAAGTTTGTCAATATCTGATTATTAAAATATAACAATTTTTTTTTGAATTTACTAAAATCATATAAATGTTATATATGCATATATAATAACATAAAATAAATGAATATAAAAACTTTCTGGTAGTGGGAAAATGCCCTTGTCGCTTCATTACTGTACTCACCAATGAACGTATACTTACTCCGAGGAAAACAAATTCTTAGAAAACGCTTTTATAAAAACGTTTTCATTTTTAACGTAGTTAACTTAACTAATTTAACACGTTTAATTTTACAATAATCATGCAACGCGTCTGTTTCGTCATGATATAATACATCGAGTAAGAACAATCAAATTATTAAGCTCGATATACCTTGACATTATAATTTATTATATTTTATTATTAAAATATCATATTATTTTTTATTTTTGAATAATATAATATATTAAAATTGTCATATCCATGCTAAAATGCATGTGTTTTATGTATCAACAATGTAACGTAATGTCATGGTCACATCGAATTATGGACTATGGTAAGGGAATGAATGCAGGGGTATAATTGCCACTGAACGTGTCCATTGTCGACGGCACATGCAGATGTTATGTAATGTTATATAGAAATCAAAGGTAAAATTATGTTTGAAAATGTAACTTTTTTACTTGAAAGTTAACTACCTAGTTAGTACATTTTTTAATTAACTTAATCAGTTACTTGGGTAAACAATCCATTGAAACAACTTAGATTTTTCCAGTTAATTAGAAAAATAAAATGTTTATAAAAATAATTAATTATATTGTTGTATATATCTATGCAAGTGACCACCAATAACTATAACTATATTGTTTAAACTAATTAATTGATATTTATTTGGGCTAATCATATGTATATTTAAAGACTTTAAATATAAATAAATAAATAAAGTGTTCTCATTTGTGGTGATTCCTATCACGCCTTGATTTTATAATAATTTAGTTGGCACAAACGTATAATTATTTAAACCACCACAGCTAGTGAGGCATAAGAAGGAATAGTACTTAGCATGTAATACATATTTAACAAAATCTATTTTATTAATCATAAATTAAAAAAAAAAATTGAAAATGAACAACCACTATATTATGTGTGACCCCCTGCAGGGGATGATTAAAAACAAATATTAATTGACTTGATTTTAGCTGAGCCAAGTTGATATTATTTTCGTTATCAACTTTGCACTTTTAGAGTTAAATATATCGTCTTGTAATAACTTAGTTAATTGAACTTGATCTAATTTTTCTCATTTTAGCTTGCAGCCCACCATTCTATGCTAAATATAATCATATGTATAATTTTATGCTAATTTGTGCTTGTTGGATTCGCAGGTCTCGTCGTAGAAGTGGCGGGGGATTGGTTCGCGTGGGTAGCGAAGTCGGTACGCTGGAAAAAAAGCGAGCCGTCGACGACGTGACAGGCGAAGCGCTGGACGCGATGATCATGATGAGCGCGCTGGACAACGGGCCACACCGTGAGTTGCCCGTCGACGTTCCGGATTCGTTTATCGCCCGTAACAAGACGCCGCCGAGGTACCCACCGCCGTCCAGGGCGAACCGCACACCCGGAACACAACAGGTACACATTCATTTATTTTTGGCTTACAAGCCATTAAGTATTTTTGACACTTCCACTACTCGGTCTCCCCAACTTTCTCGATCATTAGCATCTTCAATTCTCGTCGTTCCTATATAGACTTTCCAGATCTTTGTTTACTTTATCAAACCAACGTATATACGTATGTACGCTGGTGGAGCCTACCTTTTAACCTTTCCCCTCTGTGTTTGTTGATTTAAATGCTATGACCTGTTCACTCTAGTATTTAAACTTTCAAACACTTTTAGATGTTTGTTCTATTGAAAATGTTTTCAATCTCTTCATGTTTCCTTCTTTCTTAACTATAAGTAACTCAGTTACTTCAACTGTAGGACCAAATATTTTTCTTAAAAATTCCATTCAAATATAAGTCTTAATTCTTTGCCTGTCATTGTTACCCAGATCTTTCAGGCATAGGTACATATAACAACAGGACGTAGGTAGGCTGTAAAAAGCTTCATTTTGGTTTCTCTTCATATAAGTAGCCTTGATGTAAGTGTACTTCTCATTGTATGGTACCCTCTATTTGCTCATACAAGTCTCAGTTTTATTTCGTTATGCATATTATTTCTTTTGTTTATACTGACCTGCACCAAATATTGAAAATCTTCAACTTGTTCAGACAAGTCTAATTCTGAGGTTTTACTTAATATAATTATCGGCTCTCTCGTAATATTCAAGAATTTTGTTTTATTTTCATTAATTTTTAGTCCCATTAAAAAAAAATTATTTTCTAACAGTTTATGCGTGATTGTTATCAAATCTGTTTTAGATTCTCCAAGGATGACTATGTCATCCGCGTACTAGCAAAATATTGTTTCCGATCACGTTCATTTCCTTATTGTTTTGCGTTTCTCTTATTATTTTACTCTTTCTAACGCCAAGTTGAAAAGTGTGGGGGAGAGCACATTCCCTTGTCTTAGTCCAAGTACCTACATATAAATTAGACGCCTACGATATACTATAGTCCAATCTCTCACTCTGGCTGCATTTTATTAATGTATTTTTGCAATTCGCCATAAATTCTGGGCTTAGGAATTGACGCCCTCAATAGTCTTTCAGATACCCGTTTAAATAGCTGTCTACGATTTATTTAGACTGCAGACTGCAAATTTGCAATTAAAATAATTTATTTCATTTGATCGAAATATGCTAGCCATTGGTAAATGGATATGAGAACGAAGTAAAATGTGCAATAATACGCGAGTTGAAAAAATCAGTTGAACTTGATTTAAAATTATTTTCGATTACAGTGGAGTAAACAGAAATAAGGCAGACAAGCGCTTACCGATCTGATGGAAAGTTGTAGGTGTCGAGTATATCACTGTAGTCTGTATTAGATGTGTTAAATTTGAATTCAATGGTACCTATATTATATATACATATACATATATATTAGTATATACTCATTATTTATGAAAAAACGATTCGGAGCGAAGACGGTCTGTCAGCCCATACGTATTACTGAGAATATTTTATGATATTATTGCTATTACAGTAATTCATTTTCCTATTAGTAAGTAATACAGTATAGTAGGTTAAATTAATTTTTGTAGAAAGCATTGCATTTGAAAATGTCATAATATGTATAAAATAGAATAATATTTATTTTTAAAGTTTCAAGTACCCTCGAATAATATTTTTAAATTACAATAAAATAACTAAAATTGTTATTCTTCGTTTAAACATCTAATATCGTCCAAATTTGAACTTAAAATGTCTATATAAAAAAGGTGCAGTGCTTATATATTTTTTAGATTATTTGGTTACAGTATGACTTAGGAGTTACGATTTTATGAAAAACCTTGTTTTTAATTTTCAATCCTTAGCTATACATAAAAAAAATTAAATTGAACACTTTATAGTTTGACGCTTTTGAAAAATACTTTGAATTTTCCATTTTGAACTCTCAAAAGTACCTACTAGATTTAATTTGCAACCAGAAACCACCACAAAGTTGAAAATCGAAGTATTTTTTCGATTACTTATCGTGTACACAGATACAAAAAATAAAAACGCATCATTGTTAAATCAATTTAACATATTTATCACTTCGCTTAGAATCTAAAATGTTTACAAGTATATTCAAAAAACAAACCAATTTTTAAAATAGATTACTTGTGAACATAATTACGAATGATTACTTTTATGATTTTCAACCATGATGTGCTTTCTTAATTTTGTACATAATCGTAATTTTGATGTAAACACATAAAAAGGAATAGGTACCTATCATTTACAAATTTAAAAATTTGAAGCCAATAGGTATATGTAATTTATTTCGTTTAGTTCTCATCCAAATATTGCAGTTGTTTTTTACTCAGAACTATCTTCTCCCTTTTTTTCTAGTACGCAGTATTTTTAATAATAATAAACGCATTAAGGTAGAATTTTGCCTAATGTACCCACTACCCAGCAGATAGTGCACACTTCAGTGTGGCGTATTTTTCATTGACAGTTAATGTAAATTTAAAAACTGTCTTTTTAATTCGATGAAGTATAGTAAGTAAAATATAATAAGACGTGTTTAAATCTCACACCTGTTATTCTTATTAATTTTATTCTAAATATCAAATTATTACCTTATATTGTTATAAATAATTTAAATATTCAAACAACACGAACCTGCAGTAGCACTAACGAGACGCGTACTTAAACTATAGGTACAAATACGTTAAAAGAAATATACTTATTATATAGTTATTGTCTTTACTTCATAATTTATTATTTTCTATTTTAGACATTGAAACAATACCTATATTGTTTAATAAACAATTTAAATCGTGTTTCGTTTTACTTTCTGCATTTAGATTATAGTATTATAGTGGTAGATTAATGTAATAATATCTTAATTTTTTTTTACACTATTCTTTAAACTACGCTCTCATATAACATTATTCATTTGTTTTTCAAATTATAATTTGATACAATTATTATGTTTTAAATATTGTAACTACACTGATAAATTAATCAAGTAGGTACATTCGAATATATTCGTTTATGTTATGTATTTTGAGGACTATGTTACCACTATGTAAACATTTTTAAACTCTTGTTTGGTATTTTTAGACAACCAATCTGCAGTATTCGCGTATTAAATTGTTGAGTAGGTTTAGGTTTAGGTGTTTCGATTACCCACTTAATTTAATAATTATTGATGTTCATCTGTGCTATTAAATTCGAGTGTATAGGCGTACATATCATGTTTTAAAACTTAGTGTAAATTAATTTTTAAGTACTTAATCGAAAATAAATAAATATTCAATTAATATTCATGTAAGTTATTATGCGGTAAGTATGTAATATTTTTTTCATTCGTTAAGCCACATTTTTGCAATTAAAAAATGCAAAGTATGTGATTTCGAGTTGTTATAGCTCATTACGGTATTTTGATCACGTTCTGGAACATTACTTTTTGTGGACAGAGTTGCTGAAAGTTTTAAATATTTAACAAATGTAATCAGTTCGAACACATAATGTAATATTTATAGTTTTACATTGTATAAGTATCTGATTTTTTTTTATAACTATTTAAATCACGATTCGTTATTATTCATTAATAAAATGTATAAATAGTGGTTTTAATGATTTTAGACTTTTATAATTATTTAGTGTAATACAATATAGATAACTTAATGTACACAACTTAAATATATAAATAAATTAAAAATGTATTAAATATATTACATTTATTACATTTTGTCATTCTATATTATATGAAGCTATGCACAGCATACATAGTTCATAAACATAGATGATTTAACTTTTATATTATATAATAAGTACTCATCGGAGTTAATCTGAAGTTGTCCACCTACATTATATTATATTATATTGTATATATGTACATATTATTAAATATTTTATTGTAATTCTTTTTCAAACTTGAGACAAGTATTTAGGAACTGAAAAAAAATGTTAAAAGATACTTAACTTCACGAGTTATTTTAATGGCCATGAGCATAAAACATTTCCATTTTGATAGTATTTTTATTTTAGTGTTTAGTTTCTATATATATATATATTTGTTTAGATTGGGTCTATATTTTACTACCTACATTATTTGAAGATATTACATCAATGATTTAGTATTATATTCTCAAATAAAATTAGTAGACATTTGATATTTATTATATATTGTTTTATTTGTGTAAGAACAAGAAAATCAGTAAAATAAAATCGTTGTTAATTTTATTTTACTCGAGTATCACGTAATGAACATTAATATTATAAAGTTAAATCAAATGAATTTAGTAACATATAACGATATGACAATAAATATACATATATATATAGGTTGTATTAATTTCATAGTTCTTGGAAACAGTAGGTATGAGTTAAGTATGATAAATTCATTGTTTTAATCGTCCCAGTATCGTATTTCGAATTCGATCAGTTATTAATGTTAATACCTTTAAGTGAACATTTTTGGATTTTCAATTGTTCATTTTATTTGCTTATTATTATTAATAATTATTATAAATAATTGTTTATATAACCGTATAATGGGTTTGATGTAAGACGTTGTATGTTATGGTTTATTATACCAACGACGCCATAAAGTATCTCGTAAGTCGTGCCTTTCTCCAGATTGATTCCTACAGGTCAAACCCCATAGGTTACAATGACCATTAGTTCATATAGTATAGTATAATATAATATAATGCACTCGAAGTATTCAACCAAATTCACTTTCTCGACTCTGCAGCGTTTTCATTTTATTTTCTGTCACTTTTACTCGATGTAGTTAATATTTTCTGCCTCGTATTATACATACACTTTTTTGACAAATTTAGTTTATGAAAAACATAATATTATTATAATATTGCATCATACTTATTTTTTTAGAACGGTTCTGCAGTATCAGAGAGACACGTGGCTCCGCCACCTCCACCGCCCCGGTCCGACGTGATTAAACAGCAGCTTCACCAGGCCAGCATCAACAACAACACGATCGTTACCATATCGTCCACTGAGCCCACTAAGGAGCAGTTGGAGAGCATCAAGAAATACCAGGTAAATGTTATGACTTTATGAGAAGACCACTTGGCTTACAATACGACCCACTTGAATATATTAAAGTATTACACGACGTATTGTATATGAGGCGATGACATGTATTAACGGAGACACCCTATGGCCTATATAAGTCTATATAAAGTATAAACGACAACCCACCACATTCTTACTGATCTGATAAAAGTTTGACTCGAAACAACCCTGTTTCGATTTCAGACAAACTATTTTTAAATCACAATTAACGGATATATTATAAATTATAATCTTATTGCAACAAAATATTCGCATTAAGTCCTGAGCTATAGGGTTAATACTACTTATAGTTAGTACTGAATTTCAAATTCATTAACACATAGTATTTATAGATTAATTATTTCGTAGCTTTAATTCGGGATTAAAAACGACGCCTCTTTAAAGGTTTAATTTATCTTAAAACGTATTAGCACGCCAGTATTTGGCAGTGGTTGTTATTAATATGGGACAATCTGATTAAACGTAACTATGAAGGAATGATTTAAAATGTATTACTTCAATTACCATAACTTAACGTCGTCATTTTAAGTTTTGTTTGACGAGGGCAAAGTTTTGACGATCGCTAGAAATTATTTTCTCACCGATTATTTCATGTCCAACAACATATTTTTAACACTTTATTTTATTTAAACCATATATATTATAATACAGTAGGTACTAAGTGTTTTGTACCGAAATATTTTATTAATATTCTTTGTATTTTATTACCTCCGGATCTGCTGTACTCATATACTGCATTTTAGTCATCAATGAGTAATGACCATATATTATCTCAAAAACAAAAAATGTTTCTCTATGATTATATATTAAATTCATGATCCTCGTCTAAGTCCATTAAATATTTACGGTGCCAACAAGCAGCTACAAAGCTACAATTCTATATCAATACTTGTTAATGCTGAAATAAAATGTAGAGAAATCAATACTGCTTATATAATAAGACACGATGACTAACAAAGAAGTATTAGCATAAATAATGAAACCATAGTTAAAAATAATGTATAATATAAATACATGCTTTTATCGATAATCATTAAACGAAAACGGCACACGTCTTTAATACCACTATATAGGTATGGATGTTATCTAATGTTGTTATAATATGAACAGAAAAACATTAAACAATTTACCACCGTTTGACTTCCTACTATTCAGTATTCAATCTTTCAAACTGCAGGGCAGGAACTCAAAATGTTCCTGAACCCAGAATATTTCGAATGCACTCTTCCCCCGCCAAAAAAAAAAATCAAAAAAATACATTAACTTTTCAAATAAAACAGAAGTTTGAAAAAATCAAAAATAAACATGTACCTTACATTTTCCGCGGAACTCAAATATCTTGAATTTGAGAATATCTATCATAATGGCCATGTACTGATATGGTCTGTACTTATATTTAAATAATATATAATTTTTATCGGAGATCTCCACTTTTCTCGTCTAAATTGAATTTGTGTACTCCGCGATACCATTGCATTACATTACTTCCGGCGATCCGTTGTCAATATTGTAATATTACATTTGTAATTATTCGTATTTTGTTATTTTATTCGTTATTTTTTATACGGTGTTGCGAGTTACCCCGACGACGATGGTATTATATTACATTATTATCGCTCACGTACAACAGTACATTATCCTTTATTCCTCTCCACACTCGGTGCCACGCGATCCCGTAAAATTCGCGCCGGTTAATTGTTCCGGAACGATAGGAATGACACCGGCAGATTGATTATAATATTATTATAATATTATAATGTTTTTTTTTTCTTTTTCGGGAACACCGTAGCTGTAGTTACAGTACACACAACTACTGGCATTGTGCACTGTGTATACTATACCTACACGATGGCGCGTATATACTGCAGGTATCTCTCGCAGCATGACCTTCGCATTCCACCGTATATCTACACCAAACCGTTAAAGGTGGGGGAGGGGGCTATATTAAATACGATACCTACAAACACACACACACTCATGTATATATATATATTTACCTACTGCAGCTGATGATCGTATATATATATATATATATTATATACGTACACATTCGACCCGAACATTCTTCAGCACCTATATACAATACACATAAATATATATGTATGTAATAGATTTACCTAGATTATAAAACTGTATTTATTTCTCTGAAGATTTATGGATATTTTTTTTTGTCATCAGATAATAATAATAATAATAATAATAATAATAATATGTCTAATGACACAAAAATAATATTTTATCCTCGCCGCAGACAATCGCTTTATATTATAAAATAATAATTTTAATAGAATCTATATATTTTGTCCGTTTGTCATACTATATAATAATATTAATCGCTGCTGCTGTGTATTATATATGCTTATACCACATGCCGACGAGTCTTATGCAGCATGTACCATTAAAAATCGTCTCTATATTTCGTGCAAAAAATAGTATATAAAATATTTATTCAAGGGCAAGAACGCTTGTACTTTCTTACGATATACTTATATATACTGTTATTATATTATACGATGTTTATTCCGTCTTGAATACTGAATCAGGTACGAAAAATACAATAATACATTTTGGTACACGGGTACGTTCATTTTTGTGTTTTTCGAAACTCTTAACAAATATAGTGTAAAGTTACGTTTTGAATAAGACACTATATTTATGTGCTTCTGGAACGAAAAAAATACGAACACGATTTGACAATGCTCAACTCATAAAATAATACGAGGGGAAGAAAATTACGATTGTCACTATATGCAGCAGCATCCGTTTAAAAATAACGAAAAATATTCGTGTTTATATTTTCCATTATATTATTATACATTATGTAGCCGTTGTAGTACGATGACACAATACTTAAATAATAGTATTATGTTCAGTTGTTAAATGATAATTCTTTATATATAATATTTCGTTTAGTAATAATACAGGTTTTATAATGTAACTTATCAATTTTTTTTCATAAGCATTCTGACACGACGATTTTAGTTATCTATATACACAGTAAAATCGATGATGATGTTTTAAATTATATACCGACGCATATAATATACAGTTTTCCGTAAACGACGACGGCTGCAGCGGCGCATGAAGTGGTAAATGAAAATCATCTTTTGAGTTCTGAAAAAAAATGCTCAATGCGGTTACCTAATACCCATATATTATATCAATGGCAAACGGGTCTCACGAATTTCTCGAACGTGGGAAAAAAGATCGCGATCTGCACTAGTATAACAATATTATATTTTTGGTTGGTGGTTCATGGTAATAATAATAATAATAATGGTCATTGGTCGGCGTTCCTGAATATACTTTACCCGCCGTCGCTGCATAGTCATTGGATCTTTGTGATGGCGTTATAATATACGAGAGAAAACGAACTATACTTACTTACTCATAGGTCTGTACCAATGCTCGTATGTGGCACAAATAATTCGGGAAACCCTTTACATCCGTGGTCGAACCGATTCCAACGACGATCGCTGACTCGTAGGTACAGGGTGATCCATTCACATAATGACTTTTATAATTTATTGTTGGTTTAATTTCCTGATAATATGATCGTTGAGTTTTTGCAACACTACATTTTTACAGACATACCATTTTTTATCACTACCTATATACCTAGTAGGTTTTTTATAGATATTTTAATTACAAACTTTGATTTCATAAAAATTAATTTCTTCTTTTTTTGAAAAAAAAATTGTCGTATATACTTCAAAATAACGGGCTTAATCATTTTTTTTTAATTTTCGAAAAAGTTGACATCGAAAATTAATATAGATATATATTAACGGATCAGCCCGTACAATATATTATAATATTTTACATAGTATATTACCTATTTATGGCTATATATAATGGTGTATTTGACCGGCTGGATTTTTTCGCGGGAAAAATATTACGTTACTTTATAGTATATTTAATTTTGCCGTGTTTATCGTTCTTGTCTTCTGTATTCTCAACAATTTTTTTCTCGTTGTATTTTACAATTCATGCACAAATAAACATCCCAGGTGAAACATAATATGTTTTCCGAATGAAACAATTTGAGAAAAAAAACATTTTTCTCTTTTCTCACTCTCTCTCTCTCTCTCTCTCTCTCTTTCTCTCTCACCCTCTCACCCTATCTCTATCACTCTCTTTCTGTGTCGATTTGAGGTACTGCATCATACGTGCATTTTTCTCGTTGACATACGACGCGTTTATTTGAGAGTGATACAAAATATTTAATTTAGAAAATGATATTATGTATTTTTTTCACTTCACTCTGTACGGTCGCACTTTAGATAGGTATATCGTATATAACATTGTATGCATATTGCATATACACACTAAACAGACGCACTCCCCACGACAATATTACACAGTCGACTTATAAAGTGCTACAGGGACTCTACCATAGCTACGGAGGAGGTAATATATGTATACAGGTTGATTCATCAACCATGTTCACCCCTAATTTTTTCTCTTAATAATGAATGCATTCAAATTCTGATAAATGACATTCTTACTTGTACACCTTAATACATTTAAGAACCACATTATACTCAAGTATCTACATGCCAGTTGAGAAATATCCTGCAGTTGTGATACGAAAACCTTTCTTTTCTACTGTACTTTATATTATCAAAAAAGATGGTTTTTTTTTGAAAATGTTGAGGTATTTAAATTTAGATTTTAGTTAGTCATTTTGGAGCTGATTTTATAAGGATAATAAGGTTGGAATATATAGAGAGTATAATGATTTGAAATTTATAGTAATTATTGTTTATTAATGGTCCGTAAATATTTCAATGTTTGTGAACATTTTTAGAATACAATAAGTACCAGCGACTAAGAATTACTTTTATTTTGTATTTTGTGTTAAACCACTATTAAGGTATACTATTTTCCTTTGTAACAATATGCATTTGAACTACTCTTTTGGATTTTGGTTTACGAAATGATACATCAACATTTTCAAAAAAATCGTCTGCGTAATGATTTACAGTAAAAAAGGAACAAATGCATTATTTAAGGATATAAAATGGGGGATGAACACGATTGATGAATCTTCCTGTAGATCGTTATTATTATTATTATTATTATAAAACGAAAAAAATATTATTACTCACTACAGGGTTTTGTGTCTGAGGAGCAGGTGCAGTTATTATAATAATATGTATTGTACCGAAATATGTAGGTAGGTAGGTAAGCGTACCGATATTTTTTCACACGAGAATTTCGAATACATTTACAGGTGTCCATCATCATGGTATGTTACATAACAGGTGGCTTGCATATTATTCCATCGTTGCATAACTCCGGGCGGTGAAAAAAAAAAATGCGAAATAATACTATATTTTCAATATAATATACATGGTTTTTGCAGCGACAATCGAATAATAATATTATAATGTGCAGTGCTGCAGTGATTAATATAGTACTCTCAGCTCATATGATATATAAACCATTTTATTATGATTACCGTTGGAGTAGTGGTGCCGTGTTTTTAAAACTCAGAGGCATATAGTAGTCATGTCATATTATAGTAGTCAATATTATAGTATATCCAAAACAAAAAACACGACATTTGTGATGTAGTATACGTATACGTATTATAGTCGTGTGTACAAAACATTGGCCCGTATATGTGCTTTACGCGCACTGTACAGTTTTCGAACTATTATAATATTATGTGCACACATTTCATTTCGCTAGTACTCGAGATTACGTGCGCTGTCAAAGAGATAAAATAAAAAAATTAGTGTTTTAATGGGCTTTCGCTCATTACGGGTTTTGTCGTATGCCCAAACGATTGTGCACCGCAGTGCGTGCGCGCTACCTTTAACTGTGCGATGGCTCGTATTGGATTGGTAATTATTACTATGGTTTTTTTCTATATAATATTAGGTATGTTTTAGATTTCAAATTAATGTTTTTAAGAAAATATACGGTTTCACATTCCTGTGGTTAAATTTGTGGCCTCGAATTTTCATTTATCGTATATATTTTTATAGCGTAATAGCCGCATCTGGCTTCTTCAGTTAGCAATACGTAGGTACCTATTATATCTATATCATTATAAACATTAGACATATTCTGTGAGTTAAAAACGCGTTACTTAATTATTATTTTTTTGTTGAATTAGTTAATGTTAGATACTTATATGAACATAATGGGTACTAACATTGACGTTCACAAATCGTGTATTATAAAAAATAAAACGTACATTTGGTGCACAGGCCGTTAGTATATAAATTGTTTACTGCTGTTATCAACTCAGAAAATAATTTTTTAATAATTTATCTCCGATTTTATATAAAGAGTTAGCTCTGTTTACCTCAATAACTGTAATAAATAATATATATATATTTCATAGGGTTTTAAAAAAAAATTGCTGCTGAAAGAAAAGAAAAGAATTAAAGTTTTCAATGAAACTCAATTTATAACACAATATTGGCTGTAGTGAATTTAATTGTATAGAAGGTGCTGTGTGATTCAATTTGAACATAGAACAATAAATATACAATAATTATTAAAATACGTACGTACAAAATATAATTTATTTTCGTAGTGCTGTTAGTATCATTGTTAAAATGATAGTTGTTTCTATACAAAACTAAATAAATTTATTTCCCACATTATGCACCTTAAACATAAGGTACCTCCCATAGTTTTGGTGTGGTAAAAAGTGTAGGTTTTTATGTGCTTAAAAAAGGGTACAACGAAATTTTTCGATCATGTTTATGATATTTAGTCATAGCGGTTTCATTTACAATTTTTCGCATAACTCTCCGATGACCCTGAGATGGCCCTTTCTGCCTGGAACTACTAAAACTTGCTATAAGCAAATCCGTCTAGTTTTATATAGGAGCTGACATTTTCGATTTTAACGCAGTATAGGAAGTAGGAACCAACAAGAAATACCTTAATTTTACCCGTATAGGAAATTGTACATTGTTTAACCACCGCTGTGTCTGTACATGGAAACTTACAATTTCCCATAAATATATATATATATATATATATATATCACAAGTATAACGAATCTGGTTTGTTAAATTTTTAATCCGTTTTTTATGTCTACACATTTGATTCGAATTTTATAAAACGATCAGATAAATTTTTAGAATATATTATTACAGTATATACTAAAGCGTATTTTAGAATAGAATATATAAGCTTATACCTGCTTAAGGAATGGTAGAATCTTTCCATATACATATATTGCCATGTAGGTGTGCGGTAGAACAATGATTTCTATTCAATTCGGAGTCGACCTGATTGAATCATATTGTTCGTGCTTATAATAATGTCGACAGAACAAGAGAATACTTCATTAATTCTAATCTTATCTGCTGCAGTAGTGACGTGTTTTGTGAGGTAACAAACCGAGAAAATGTATACATTGTGCAATAATAATAATAATAATAATAAAAGCGTTAAATAGTTGTTTGCAGCTTTATTCAAATGATCAAATTTTGCGATCTTACTCTCCCACTTAAACGACTCAAACACTATATTAAGAACCGAAGAAATGTATAATAATATTTAATATAGGCATACCGTGCTCGCAAGTGTCGATTTTATGTCACAATTCTTTACAATAATTAAATAATGATAAAATTAAAAATAATAACAAAATAAGTCTCGTCTTATCTCGGATATATTATCGTTGTATATCACAAAGCCGGGAGTGAGACCCGCAGCACATACGGAACATGAATAATAATAATGTAATATACACACTACGATAATATTTATCATTATCAATAAACCTCTAAGCCGAGAACAAACACGATGAGTGTGTCTCTCCGTGCAAGGTATATAATATTATTATAAAAAATACGTGCAACGCGATGCAAGCACATGTATAAAATACGCTTACAAATCGTTACAGTCGTGTATTATGTGTATTATTATTTTCATATCCTCATAACGACGCACAATGAACGACTGAATGCAATAATATGATAAAAAAGAAAAAACGCATTTTTTTGTTTCTCAGAAAATTGGATTTCGTTCACTCGTATATTGGTAGATAGTTTTTCGAGTATATAGCTGAAAGTTTCTATGTAGGTACCTAGTTCGGCCCTCGATATCGTATAATAACGATTTTGTCGTTGTTTCGTACATACTGACGGCAATAATATATTTTGTGGTCGTCCCATAATAATTGTAGGAAACAAAAACAAACGAAAAAATCCATGTACCTATACCTAGGTATTTACCCACCAATAATACAATATCCTTGTCGAAGCTATACGCCGCGGCGCGCGTGCATTACTCCTCCCAATCGGATGTCCCGTAGGTATACGCTGCAGCAGCTTTATCCGGTCGTCCTCCGGACCGTAAACATAATAAAAAAATAATACCTAATAATAATAATAATACTATATAACGTCGAGAATTATGCGTAACTTTTTAACCTACGTCAGAGTACCTCGTACTCACGTCCGAGTGACACGCGGGTGGTCATATCGAATATGTATGATGCTGTATTATAATATACGTTTCTAATTATTCGAATGACGGTCGATTTTATCGTGATGATTTCGCGTACTCCGGTGATGGGATTTCACCACCTTCGGGCGACGGTTTCAGAATCGGTGGTACCACCTATATCTACTTATATAATACGTATACTCGACTCTCTGCACCCAACATGTTTCTGTGGAGGATTTTTGAAAATCTAACACAGAAATTGAATTTACTTTGAACAACAATAATATTACAATATGTCACGCACCTATGTAATATAATATATAGTTTATTATAGGACTATGCGTACGATGATGATGTATATAATTATAATAACGATGGTTGTTTTGTACATATAGGACGCCCTGCGGAAGCGAAAAGAAGAAGAGGACAGGGTCGCTCAACAAAACGAATTTCTCAATCGGTCGATGAGAGGGTCGAAAAAACTTCGGGAACTCGAACACGAACCGCTGGAAACGGGAATCGTCAACGACGGGTTTTCATCTGAACAGGACGAGGAAAACAACCGTATTAACATTGGTGTGGTGGACGACGCCGAAGAAGAATCGCAAGATCCATACGAGCCGATATACAGGGTTGTAGGTGAGTGATCGGATTTTGTCTGTTTTTTTATTTTTCGTCTGTGTTCATGTTGTTTTATCGTTCAAAAGGGACTTGGGTCCTGCGAAGTCTTCCGAGGAGCAAAGTATATAATATTACGTGGGAAAATCTGGATGCAACACCAATTAATAACAGGGTTTAAGTGTGTCTAAATACAAGACGAATTGACACGGTGAATACCGGAGTAGCGACATCTACGGGCATACATTTGTTTGCCCCCTCTTAGCTCCCCACCATCACCACATTACGGTTTACTACTGACAACTCTTGTATAAGTAGATACTTTTAAGTATAAAAATGTAAAATTAATAATATGGCTTAAAAATTAAATACACACGTCTACTCGTACACATTAGTTGATAATAAATTACACTTATCAGTGCGATTTAGTTGCCAAGCTCCGATGTCTTTTGAAACGCCTATGAGATAATTGTTTTTAAAAATTAAGCAACCCACCCATGATCCACCTGCAAACAAGTACTAATAAAACTAGTTCTGAGTTATCCGACTGTTTATTTATCTATCTATGGCATTTGTCATAGGTGAAACGAATTCTCAACGTCTCTGATAATATTTATTTATAATACTGAAAATAATAAAGCACATAGAGCAGTTTTAATCTATTTTATTACGTACCCAGTTATAACGTTAATGCAATAAATACAAAATTAACATTAAACATATAATTGTTGTCTCGTGAGCCGTGAGATGCATTGACGTGACGTCCCCCACATATTTTTACAAAACTTAAGCCATCCCGGGAAAGTGTCCCCTTTGTCGTCCCTTTCAGCTCTGGTGCCAAATACGCCAATCCGATATTTTATAAAAATCATGTTCCACACTCAGTTTTATTATTTTTTAAATTTCTTCAAGATGTATCACTGGTCGGACTTATACTTTATAGTCTCCCTTTTAGCACAAGACGCGATTACCGTACGTCGTATACAATTGGGAAAAAAACTAGTTAGGTTTCTATGAAGTGGTGGGAGGGGGGAAACTACGAGGGGTATCCTCATTGTGTTCCGGTCGGAAACACCGTAATGGAATGCTATATGTGATGTTATGATGTCGTCAGGCATTCAGGTCACGTCGCTCTATAGTATTCCACTACACAGGTACTTGCAGTCGGCCACCACAAGCACGCCCTGTGCATAACAACCTGTCACCAACACTCGTGACGACAATATTATTATTATTATTATTATTTTACAGCGTGTGTGCGGCGGCTTGGCGTATATTGTAGTATTGTATACATATACCTACGTGTGTACGACATACGTACATAATAATATTATTATAATACTATAATAGATTTAAGCTTTTCGTCAGTCGCGTCGCCGCACACTGCGTGCAGGTCGTTAGACGTTTTCATCATCGTCGTCGTCGTTGTTATTTTACAGGGTACGGTGAACTGATAGCTGCTCTCCAAAGGATACACTTGCAGCTGAAAAAGAGCGGGATCTATATCAATAACAAATCGGATCCAGACGTGGCCGTGATCCAATGTCTGTTGCTGAATCCAGAATTCGTCCGCGTGCTGTCTGTGCACAACAAGGTGCAGCAATTGTGGCCTCCCACCACGACCAAGAGGCCGGTGACTCCGGAAGCGCAAAATCTGGTCCGAGACGTAAGTTCATGCTGTTATTTTTCAATTTTGTGTTTCCACCAAAAGTGACGTTTTAATTTTTTTTTTTTTTTTTTTGTTAAAACAGTGTCTCGAGAACATTCAAAACAGTGACTTGCCCGAAGCATCGGAACTCGCTAAACTATTGTCCCAGTACGAAATCGAAGGCGTACTCTGGGCCCACGACACTATAGCTCAGGACGTGTTGCCG
>PVMI01006787.1:0-10137 GCA_008528875.1 Aulacorthum solani | reverse complement strand
GTCGTTACAGAACTGATAGCCAATCACGCCGCCCTGCTGCTGCGCCATCAGTGCGTCAAGGCGGCCACAAAGCTGTTCAATCTGCTGATCGATCAGTGCGGCGTTGTCGCCGGCAAACTCAACAATATTCAGACCCAGCATCTCTTTGTCGGGTACATCGGCGATCAATTCGCGCACTGAGTGCCAGACAATGTCTTCACGCGCCAGGTTCAGCACCTTAGAGTCAACGGTCTCTACCGAGAGCGCCTGCGCTTCCACCATAAAAGGCGCATTGCGCAGGGCGGAGTCAAAGGAGTCATATTTGATATTCACCAGTCGGCGCACTTTAGGCAGCGGCGTGATATCAAGCCGCGCTTCCGTGACAAAGGCCAGCGTGCCCTCTGCACCACACAGCAGGCGCGTCAGGTCAAAGGTTTGCATATCGTCGCTGAAGACATGGCGCAGGTCATATCCGGTCAGGAACCGATTCAGCTTTGGAAACTTTTCCAGTATCAGCGCACGATGCTCGCGGCAGCGCGTCAGCACCTGCTGATAGAGCCGGCCTTCGGGCGTCGCCGTCTGCGCCAGGGTTTCAGCCAGCGCGGTGGCCATTGGACGCGTATCAAGGATATCGCCGCCCAGCAGCACGGCGCGCAGGCCCAGCACATGGTCCGAGGTTTTGCCATAGACCAGTGAGCCCTGGCCGGACGCATCGGTATTAATCATGCCGCCCAGCGTGGCACGGTTACTGGTGGATAACTCCGGCGAGAAGAAAAAGCCGAATGGCTTCAGCCAGGCGTTAAGCTGATCTTTGATCACCCCCGCTTCAACCCGCACCCAGCCCTCATCGGTATTGATCTCCAGGATACGGTTCATGTAGCGCGACATATCCACCACAATCCCCTGATTCAGCGACTGACCGTTGGTGCCGGTACCGCCGCCGCGCGGGGTAAATACCAGACTGGCAAAGCGCGCTTCTCCGGCCACGCGGGCGAGCAGCGCAACATCCGCAGTCGAGCGCGGAAAGAGCGCCGCGTCGGGCAGCAATTGATAGATGCTGTTATCGGTGGAGAGTGAGAGACGATCGGCATAGCTGGTTGCCATGTCACCGGTAAAACCCTGCTCTTTCAACGACTCAAGGAACGTCAGCACCAGTTGAACGAGGCCCGGTGCCTGCGAAATCTGTGGGATCATGATAGTCTGACCGAAGGTGTTGTAAACGTTTGCGTTTATAGATTAGCGATTTCTCGTTTTATCATATTTTTCCTGCGCCTGCCCTTTTTTCAGAAAAGGCAAAAACCTTTCTCCGCAACTCTGTTTAATCCTCAGCAAATAGATCATGATAAAAACCGGCATCCGAATGCCTGAAAATGAAGGATTAAGACGAGGTTATGAGTCAATGATGAAAAGCCAGTACCGGGATATGGATTTACCGCAAATACTCTTCACCCTGATGTTCATCTTGCTGCTGATTGTCGCCTGTTTATGGGTCGTGCAGCCGTTTATTCTGGGCTTTGCCTGGGCCAGCATGGTGGTGATTGCCACCTGGCCATTGATGCTGAAATTCCAGCGACTGTTATGGGGACGCCGTTCCCTGGCGGTGATCGTGATGACACTGCTTCTGCTGCTGCTGTTTATTATCCCTATCGCCCTGCTGGTCAGCAGCCTGATTGATAACAGCGCGCCGGTGATTGCCTGGGTTACCCAGGGGCATATGATGCCGCGACTGTTATGGCTCAACGATGTACCGATGGTCGGCAAGAAGCTTTATGTCAGTTATGACATGCTGGTGGCGAGCGGCGGTGCCGGCGTCATGGCAAAAATACAGCCCTATATCGGCCGTACCACCGGCTTTTTTGTCGCGCAGGCCGGTCATTTCGGACGCTTTATGATCCATCTGGGCGTGATGTTACTGTTCAGCGTGCTGCTTTACTGGCGTGGCGAACAGGCTGCCCAGGGCATTCGTCACTTTGCTTTCCGCATGGCGGGACGGCGCGGTGATGCCGCCGTACTGCTGGCGGCGCAGTCCATTCGTGCCGTGGCGCTTGGCGTAGTGGTGACGGCGCTGGTGCAGGGCGTGCTGGGCGGTATCGGTCTGGCGATCTCCGGCATTCCTTACGCCACGCTGTTGACGGTGCTGATGATCCTCTGCTGTCTGGTACAGCTCGGCCCGCTACTGGTGCTGGTTCCCGCCATTATCTACCTCTACTGGAGCGGAGATACGACATGGGGAACGGTGCTGCTGGTCTGGAGCTGTGTGGTCGGCACGATGGATAACGTGCTGCGCCCGATGCTGATCCGTATGGGTGCCGATCTGCCAATGATCCTGATTCTTTCTGGTGTTATTGGTGGACTGTTTGCGTTCGGGATGATTGGTCTGTTTATCGGACCGGTGGTTCTGGCGGTCTCCTACCGTCTGGTTTCCGTCTGGGTTCATGAAGCGCCTGCCCCGGATAGTGACCAACTGGCCGTGGCTGATGCCCTGGCGGATCACGATGATACCCCGCCTGCTGTATGATGAGATGCAATAACCCGCTGCGCCGCTAGCCCCCATAAGCATTGATTAGTGCGGTTAATGATGATTAACCGCACCCCTTCTCTCAGATCAGATAAATTCTGTTTTCCATTAGCGATTTTTAAGAAAAAAGCCACCTTTGGCCTGAAAGTGACCTTTTCGGGCCAAAAAAGATTACTTTCTGCACTGTTTCTTAAGCCAAATGGCGAAGTAAAGGTCACAAAAGATTATTGGCTTTAAACTAATAAGAGGATTCTTAAAGACGACAGCCAGCCGTATGAATAACATGTTTCCTATGTTCGAAATCAACCTGATGATTTTCAGACAATCTCATTCCCCTGAGTAGAGTAAAGAATTGCTGTGTGTAGTCTTTGCCCATCCCCTGTGATGGGCTTTTTTTTTGCCTGAATCTGACCAGATATAAACAGAAAAGGCCCGCATAGCGGGCCCTGAAGAGTGCTAACAACCCGTATCAGGCTGTTTTATTTAACTGCGCCAGACTCACCCAGGTCTCCACCACCGTGTCCGGGTTCAGTGACAGACTGTCGATGCCCTCTTCCATCAGCCATGCGGCGAAATCCTGATGGTCTGACGGTCCCTGCCCGCAGATTCCGACATATTTCCCCTTCTGCTTCGCGGCCCTTATGGCCATTGAAAGCAGCATCTTCACGGCCTCGTTACGCTCGTCAAACAGCGCGGAGACGACGCCAGAGTCGCGGTCCAGCCCCAGCGTCAGCTGAGTCATGTCGTTTGAGCCAATAGAGAAGCCATCGAAGTGCTCCAGGAACTGATCCGCCAGCAGGGCATTGGACGGGATCTCGCACATCATAATGATCTTCAGCCCGTTCTCGCCGCGCTTCAGTCCCTGACGCCCCAGCTCTTCCACCACAGCCTTCGCCTGCTCAACGGTGCGCACAAACGGAACCATAATCTCGACGTTTGTCAGGCCCATCTCGTTGCGAACACGTTTCACCGCTTCGCACTCCAGTGCAAAGCAGTCCCGGAAGCTGTCAGCGACATAGCGACCCGCACCCCGGAATCCCAGCATCGGGTTTTCCTCTTCCGGCTCGTAGCGTTCTCCACCCACCAGGTTGGCATATTCATTGGTTTTAAAGTCAGAAAGTCGGACAATTACGCGTTTCGGCGCAAAAGCGGCGCCAAGCGTGGCAATTCCTTCAGTCAGGCGAGCGATGTAAAACTCCACCGGATCATCAAATCCTTTCATCATTTTACGGATCTGCTGCTGCAGCTCCGGCGTCTGTTGGTCAAACTCCAGCAGCGCTTTAGGGTGGACGCCGATCATACGGTTAATGATAAATTCCAGCCGCGCCAGACCCACGCCTTCGTTAGGCAGACAGGCGAAATCAAAGGCGCGATCGGGGTTGCCCACGTTCATCATGATCTTCAGCGGCAGTTCAGGCAGTGAATCGACCTGCGAACTGGTGACGTCGAAATCGAGCAGTTGATCATAGACGTAGCCGGTATCACCTTCGGCACATGAGACCGTGACGTTATGCCCCTCTTTCAGCCGATCAGTGGCATCGCCACAGCCCACCACTGCCGGAATGCCCAGCTCACGCGCGATGATCGCAGCATGACAGGTCCGTCCGCCACGGTTAGTCACAATCGCTGATGCTTTTTTCATGATCGGTTCCCAGTCCGGGTCGGTCATGTCGGTCACCAGCACATCGCCTTTTTCAATGCGATTCATTTCGCTGATATCGTGGATGACCTTCACCACGCCTGCGCCAATACGATGACCGATAGCACGACCTTCCACGACGACGCTGCCCTGCCCCTGCAGCGTGTAACGCTCCATTACCTGACCATTTGAGCGTACGGTTTCAGGGCGCGCCTGAACAATAAACAGTTTGCCGGTGTGCCCATCTTTGGCCCACTCAATATCCATCGGGCGCTGATAATGCTGTTCAATCAGCACCGCCTGCTTCGCCAGCGTCTGCACTTCCTCATCGCTCAGGCAGAAACGGTCGCGTTCGGCCTCAGGCACATCTTCGATCCGCACCTGCTCGCCATGCGCCTGGGAATCGGCATAGACCATGCGAACCTTTTTCGAGCCCATATTGCGGCGCACAATCGACGGACGATCGGCTGCCAGGGTTGGCTTGTGCACATAGAACTCATCGGGGTTAACGGCACCCTGCACCACCATTTCCCCCAGCCCCAGTGCGGCGGTGATAAAGACCACCTGATCAAAGCCGGACTCGGTATCAATGGTGAACATCACACCCGAGGCGGCCAGGTCTGAACGCACCATGCGCTGTATTCCCGCTGAGAGCGCAACACCACGATGGTCATAGCCCTGATGCACACGGTAGGAGATAGCGCGGTCATTAAACAGCGAGGCGAAGACATGCTTTACCGCCACCATGACGGCGTCGATGCCCTGTACATTCAGGAAGGTTTCCTGCTGGCCGGCAAAAGAGGCGTCAGGCATATCTTCTGCGGTTGCAGAGGAGCGCACGGCAAACGACGCGGCATCATCATCAGCAGAAAGCTGCTTATAGGCGTCCAGAATGGCGGACTCCAGCTCGGGCAGGAACTGTGTCTCCACGACCCACTGACGAATCTGCTTACCCGCTTTTGCCAGCGCATCAACGTCATCAATATCGGTCTCATCCAGCAGCGCATAAATACGCTGATTCAGCCCGCTTTGATCGAGGAACAGGTTAAAGGCGTAGGATGTGGTCGCGAAACCGTTGGGCACGGAAACGCCCAGCGACGACAGATTAGTAATCATTTCACCCAGAGAGGCATTTTTGCCCCCCACCCGGTCAACATCATGCATGCCAAGCTGGTTATACCAGAGCACGAGTGGCTGTTCGCCTTTACTGGACATTGAGCTTATCCTTTATCAATTATCAATGAATGGACACAGGGAGTAATCTGTCTTCAGCCTGGCATATCACCCTCTCAATAACGATCTGTTGAATCGTTAAAGCAGAATTTCAGCCACAGTTTCGGAATTGTGAGCGCATTATTTTGCTGTTGCGCAAAGTCGCCTTTTTTCTCTAAATGATTGATGCCACAGGAAATGGCAGATTTTCAGCCACTTAAGCATTCTGTTTTGTTGCGCAACAACTGCGTGGCTATTTGCGGCTAAACGACGGATTAAAAAGAATGCTCGCTCAACGAGCTACCCTTTCATTTTTAGTATCATGATGAAACGACAGACAAATAATCCGGACAGACATTCCAGAAATTAAAATCAGAGATGATTTATTTAATCGCATGGCCCATGCTGAACGCTCACTCTTGTCTGAGGCTGATTTCGTTATGACAACTGACAGAAGCGTTTTTTATATCTCCGATGGTACGGCCATTACGGCTGAAGTGCTGGGTCATGCGGTGCTGTCGCAGTTTCCGGTCAATATCACCAGCCTGACGCTGCCGTTTGTGGAAAATGTTCAGCGGGCGCTGGCGGTTAAAGCCCAGATTAACGCGCTCTATCAGCAGAGCGGTGTCAGGCCGCTGGTCTTTTTCTCCATCGTGACGCCGGAAGTGCGCGACATCATCGTACAGAGTGACGGCTTTTGTCAGGATATCGTCCAGGCGCTGGTCGCCCCGCTTCAGCAGGAGCTGGGTTTATCGCCCGCGCCGGTGGCACACCGTACCCATGGACTGGATGCCAGTAACCTGGGTAAATATGACGCACGTATCGCGGCCATCGATTACACCCTGGCGCATGATGACGGCATCTCGCTGCGCGGGCTGGAAGATGCGCAGGTGATTCTGTTAGGCGTCTCACGCTGTGGCAAAACCCCCACCAGCCTCTATCTGGCAATGCAGTTTGGTATTCGCGCCGCCAACTATCCATTCATTGCCGACGATATGGACAACCTTAAACTCCCACCCGCGCTGCGCGCGCATCAGAATAAACTGTTCGGGCTGACCATCGACCCGGAACGGCTGGCTGCGATACGTCAGGAGCGGGCGGAAAATACCCGTTACGCCTCGATGCGTCAGTGCCGGCTGGAGGTAGGCGAAGTGGAAGCGCTGTTTCGCACTCATCAGATCCGCTATCTCAACAGCACCAACTACTCCGTGGAGGAGATTGCGACCAAAATTCTCGACATTATGGGCCTGACTCGCCGCATGTACTGATGGGTAACCGGCGCTGAACTGTAAAGCGGCGCTGCCGTCGCTTTTGATTTCATTATTAAATTCCGGGTTGAATTCGCAGACTAATGGTTTATTGTGACCACCATCACTTCCCGGTATTTCACCGCTGCGAAGAACCGTTTTCGAGAAACCCATGAACAAAACCGACGAACTGCGTACCGCACGCATTGGTAGTCTGATTACCCCCGCCAGCCTGGCGGCTGAGCATCCTGTCTCTCCGGCAATTGCCGACAATGTCACCGCTGCCCGTAAACGTATTGCCCGTATTCTGACGGGTGAAGATCCCCGCCTGCTGGTGGTGATTGGCCCCTGCTCGCTGCACGACCCGAAAGCGGCGCTGGAATATGCTGAGCGTCTGAACGCGTTACGCCGCCGCTATGAAGATCGGCTGGAGATTGTGATGCGTGCCTACTTTGAAAAGCCGCGCACCGTAGTGGGCTGGAAAGGCTTAATCTCCGATCCGGATCTGGATGGGAGCTACGATGTGAACCGCGGCATAGGCATCGCCCGTCAGCTGCTGATTGATATCAACGCGCTGGGCCTGCCTACCGCCACGGAATTCCTGGATATGGTGATCGGCCAGTTTATTGCCGATCTGATTAGCTGGGGCGCGATTGGCGCACGCACCACCGAAAGCCAGATCCACCGCGAAATGGCATCGGCCCTCTCCTGCCCGGTCGGCTTTAAAAACGGCACCGATGGTAACGTACAGATTGCCGTGGATGCGATTCGCGCCGCGCGCGCCAGCCACATGTTCCTCTCGCCCGATAAGCTGGGCCAGATGACTATCTATCAGACCAGCGGCAACCCGCATGGTCATGTGATCCTGCGTGGCGGCAAACAGCCTAACTATCATGCCAGTGATGTCGCCGCAGCAGCCGAAAGTCTGTCGGCGTTTAATCTGCCACAGCAGCTGGTGATCGACTTCAGTCACGGTAACTGCCTGAAGCAGCATCGTCGTCAGATGGATGTCGCGGCAGAGGTGGCAGAACAGATTAAAGCGGGATCGCAGGCCGTTGCTGGTGTGATGATTGAAAGCTTCCTGGAAGAGGGCAATCAGAAAGTCGTCAGCGGCGAACCGCTGGTCTACGGCAAGTCGATTACCGATCCCTGCCTCGGCTGGCAGGAGAGCGAAAAGGTGCTCGCCCTGCTGGCCGAGGCGGTTTCTCACCGCCTCTGAGTCTGCATCAGCTGGAGCAGCTCACTTCCAGGGTTTTGCCCCAGTCTGGCGGCCGCTGACGATATTCAGCGGCTGTCTGATCGCTAAAGGGTTGCTGTAACGCCTGATGCAGACGTGCCAGCGCCCCCTGCTCTCCCCGCTCCGCCTCTTCAATCGCCTGCTGCGCCAGATAGTTGCGCAGAATCACCGCCGGATTGGCCGCCTTCATCACGGCCTGACGTTCTGCATCGCTGACCTGCTCGTCCATCAGACGGCTGCGGTAGCGCTGATACCAGCTATCAAACGCCTCACGATCGATAAACTCATCCCGCAGCGGTGAACGGCTGTCAGCCTGTTGCGTCTCACTGAGCAGGCGGAACGTCAGGGTGTAATCGCTATGCTCCTGCGTCATCAGTGCCAGCAGATCGGTCAGAATCTCATTATCGCTGCTCTGCTGCGTCAGCAGACCGAGTTTCGCCCGCATCCGTTCGCCCCAGACCCGCATCAGTTCAGGTTCGTAGGCGCTCAGTGCCGTCCGCAACTGCTCGGTGGTCAGCAGACCCGACAGCGCATGTGCCAGCCGGTTAAGATTCCACATACCGATCATTGGCTGATTTTCAAAGCTGTAGCGCCCCTGATAGTCGCTGTGATTACAGATGAAGTCAGGCTGATAATCATCCAGAAAACCAAAGGGGCCATAGTCGATGGTCAGACCCAGAATCGACATGTTGTCCGTGTTCATCACTCCATGAGCAAAGCCCACGCTCTGCCACAGCGCAATCAGACGCGCAGTGCGTAACACAATGTCGGTAAACCACTGTTGATAGCGGTCTGCTTCAGCGTCCAGATGCGGCCAGTGATGGCGAATGGCGTAGTCGGCCAGTTGCTGCACTTTCTCCTGCTGCTGGCTGTAAAAGAAATGCTCGAAATGACCGAAACGCAGATGACTTGGGGAAATGCGCATCAGCATCGCGCCACGCTCTGTTGTTTCGCGGTAGACCGGCTCATCACCTATCGACAGCGTCAGCGCACGCGTAGTGGGAATGCCCAGATGATGCAGCGCTTCCGAGGCGAGAAACTCACGCACGCTGGAACGGATCACGGCACGACCATCCCCCATGCGGGAATAAGGCGTCAGGCCTGCGCCCTTGAGATGCCAGTCCAGCTTGCTGCCATCCTCCAGACGCTGCTCACCCAGCAGAATGCCGCGCCCATCGCCAAGCTGGCCCGCCCAGACGCCAAACTGATGGCCGCTGTAGACCTGCGCCAGCGGCTGCATGCCGGGCAGCAGTGCGGCACCGTGCCAGACGGCATGACCCTTATCGGCAAAGAGCGCGCTATCCAGCCCCATTGAGGCTGCAAGCGGTGCGTTATGATACAGCAGGCGTCCGCCTGCCAGTGGCGTGGGGTTCAGCGCGGTGTAACACCCGGTAAGTTCACGGAACCAGGTGTTGTCGAAAGAGGCTTTGCCTGAGGACATTGTTTCTCCCATGCGATGCTCAGCGTTACTTAAGGTTAGTCCTCTAGTGTAACGCTGATAGCGGGGATTAACAGGAAGTATCAGCCGGGATGCTGCGCGGATGGCACACGATCGTCGGCGCAGATCAGTGAATGCAGCGCGTCAGATTTTACCACCGGGAAGAGCGCACCCTGAAACTCGGCACCGCTCAGCTGGCTGACTTTATCCAGCAGCACGTCGTCATCAATGCCACAAATAATGAGCCGGTCACAATGGGCGCGGAAATTATCGATAATGCTCTGAATAAATGGCACGAATGAAGCGCGCTTTGCCAGCGAATGAATAAACTCTTTGTCCAGGCAGATGCAGCTGAATAAATTATCGTAGACCGCATTAGAGGGGGTCTTACCCGCGCCGAAATGAGAAATCGCTAAATTAAACTCAGCATGCAGGCTTGCCAGCAGGGGATTATTTTTTCCCAGTTTTAGTTGCGGAAACGTTTCAGTGATATTCAACAGAATGAATGGCAACTGCTTTATTTTGCGCATCACTAATTCGCTGGCCAGCAGCGTCCGGGCCATGCCTTCATCAATACGTATAAATGCTGACACGGAATGCGCTTCAAAAAAGCCGCGATTCTGCTCCAGCAATCCAATCTGACTTTGCAGCAGGCGCAGCTGCTGCGACTCATCGAGCTGCGGCAGCAACAGATCCTGCGGCAGGGTGATGGGGGCACTTTCATGCACAAACTGCGTGACCAGCTCGACAGCGGTCAGTCGCCCATTAACATCACAGACAGGATAAAACCAGATTTCCGACTGATAGTCGGCCGAAAGATGAATTTTCATTTTAATGCCAGAATATGCGGCGATGGGGATATCGTAT
>PVMI01006783.1:0-11787 GCA_008528875.1 Aulacorthum solani | reverse complement strand
AACGCATTTTAACTCTACTTCTACCTACTTCTACTAAGTACCTTCAGAAAAGAACACTGCTTGAAGCCAAGAGAGGTATCGGTATACGTATTATTTACTTTCATTACGACAGAATGTTGATAGTCACAAGGTTTTTAATCCGGTTGACGTTTTTATGTTATATTATTACTACACATTTTAATAATTATTACTTTTAATACTGCAATAATTATGCCAATGATAAATGTTGTTATATGTGCGCTAGATTGTTTGGCTTTGACGTACATCATAAAGTCGTCAACACTGGTTGGACACATAATAATATTTATTATTTTTACTTAGAATTTATATAAGTTGTTCTATGTAAATCTAAGATTTGAAAATTTAATACAAGATTTCTCATAAGTTTTTCTAACTTAACCGAAAACAAAGCTTACCAGCAAGTTAGATCAATTTTCAATGAGCATATAATGTTCAAATTTTGGATATCCACCCTTAAATATACGAATTCTCACCAAACGATTTTCTTATACTTTATTGTTGTAATTAAAAAACGAATAACCGGTACATACAATTTTTACCAAATTTTCATTTTATCATTCTGTATACATAATAACATTTTAAAAATATTTTGATCAATTTGAGTTATTTATAAACTTTTTCAATTTTTTTTATCAATGACAATATAATTTCATTTATTGGTAAAAAAAAGCTTGGAAATGTAATTCAAAATTTCTCAAAAGTTATTATAATGACAATTAAGAAATATTTAAGATTCATAATAATATGCAAGATTTTTTAAAAGCAATTTAAATCAAAATTTGACAAAACTCGTTAAAATCTCGAAACTCAAATTATTTTGAACATATTTATGTTCAGATTTAATATCTATAGATTAAAAATTAAAACAAGGTTTCTGATAAGTAGTTCATACTGTCACTAAAAAATCTAAAAATAAATGTATGCAGTTTTTTTATATATTATATTTTTAAATTTAAACGAAGTTAGATACCTCTCTAAACAAAGAATAAAGCTAACAAGTAACAATACAACATTTTTTCCTCTAAACCCTAAATTTTCGAAGTTGTACTGTTGTCAGATCTAGATTACACTTTTAGGTAAGAGTTCTCTTAAGGCATGCAAATAAGTAATTTATTATGAAGATGGTTCACATTGCGATTAACAATAATTAATTATGACTGAAGTGCGGCGGTGTTTATTGATTAGCTCTTTCAATATGTATTTTATCTTTTACTGTTTACCAATGACGTTGACCTATTTGAAAAATTTCGTTTTGTTATGACAAAGCAAACTAAAGTATCAATAATTTTAGAATTGCCCACTGTTTCCTTAAATAATTTTGATAAATATTGTTCTAAAGTTATCTAATGCAAATAAATATTATTCAATAAAGTAACTATTTCATGTTTATAAGTCTCAATTATTTTTGATATTATACTCCAGTCACGATGATGATAATAATGATGGTAAATAATAATCACCTAAATAACCATAATATTCCGAGAGATTATAGATTGATATAATACGCGCAATAATATGCAATGCGTCATGTTTAACGCAGGGCAGGTCTAAAAATAAATATAGATATTAAATTATGAAATCACGTGGTGGAGACTGTTGGGAAAATGTGATCAAAACCCTATCTTTTCAGGCCGGATCCGCCCTCTGTCCGTGGAGGAAAACGGGCTATGGGGCGATGATGAGGCGATGAGTTGCTGCGACGGGGTAATTTCTGTTCGTGGGCTCTCGTACACACGTCACATAAAAAAAAATACTTTCGTCGCTTGAGCGCAAGGGGATGCGGTGATGAGGGGGTCAACACCAACGACGTGGAAAACACTCATCCCGACTCGCTATATGCGATACACCTATACATATATACATGGCTCGTGTGTGTGTATGTGTGTGTGTGTGTGCGTGTGCGTAAAACTGTCAGTGGCGGCGGTATTTGCCTCCCATATAATAATAATAATATATGCGTATACATCGTTCTTGGCGTAACGCCGACGTCGTTGCGGCGGTTGCGGTGGTGTTGGCGACGACGACGACGACGGACGAGGGGGAAAGATGAATATCTTATATAGGCAACGCGCACTAATTAATCACTGTGTCATTCGCCTTTTACGTTTGTACGGGCTCGTGTGCGTGCCAGTGTACGCTGTTATAATAATAATAATGTGTGTGCAGTGTGTATGTACCTATATATATATTATAGTCATATAAGTGTAAATTATGGTGCACATTTATACGCGTATATAATATGTGCGAGAGTGTGTGTTAGCTCGATGTTCAAATATATATATAGAAGTTTGAAAACTCAACTCGGAAGGCGAGCACGGGTATTTATTTGTATTTGCGTGGATGAAGTATAATATTGTTTATGTATATACGTGTGCCTACAGGATGACGCTCTGGCCCTCTTGAATTTTGGTTAAATATAACACGATAGTATAATTATACCTATACGAAAAATGAAAAAGTACTTCTGCACCGTTTTAGCTTTTTTTAGGATGTACACGATTTTTTGATTTTGTAGAGGCGGGTCGAATGAAAAACCAATAATGCACGAGAAAATTATTGGGGTAAAAATAATACTATGCAATTCGGTCTCTAAATTACTTATTTTGTCCAATATATTTATATCTATCACCTACGTACAGTAAAACTAATTGTTTGAGAAAATTTACTTATTCAAACACTTTATGACATTACCCTTTTAACCATTCGTACTCATAAGTCATAATACAATAGAATATTATGCCGATATTAAGTATTTTTCATTAATATGGCGACAATGTAACATTATGTATAAAAATCATTATTATCGACCTATAAAGAAACTGGTTTAGTATGTGATCCTAATACATATCTATATAGTACTGCATATTATACTTGATTACGAAAAGTTGAATATGTTATTATTCCCGCTCTTCAATGAAGTTTTGTTGGCATCTTGCAAATAAATCATTATAGGTAACCGATATTTTGTTATAAATATATTTGTCCACTGTATTTGAAATCTATGGTTTCACTATCAATTAGCTTAACTTAAAAAAAGGAATCAGTCTGAAATGTAGGTATCTTGTGCTTTTATTTTGTCTACTTTAAGAATGGTAATAAAAATTGTAATACCCAACTTGTTAGTTAAATTGTATACTTTTGTTCTTTAGCAAAGAATTCTAGTCAACAGTATTTATCTTTAATCAATTTTATAAATTCTTTTCAATGATAGCTACATGTAGGAAGCGCGGGTACTTTGTTTGCTGAAGCTTGAACTTTTCTATATAGACTCATATACAGCTGCCAGCTGGTGATATACCTATTGTACTACAGAAAACATAGTGACTTACCAACTATGCAGTGATCTCCCTAACCTTGTAATTTAACTATGAATTTATTCAAATTCTGATTTTTAGTGTTTTTATTTATACTTAAAGATCGTATTGTTTTCAAATACTTAAATAATTGTTTATGTCATTTAAGGAGTGTCCTGTGGCGATACTAACTACTTTTTCAAATGTGAACCAAAAAATGTCCGTATTTGAACAAATTCATTGTTAAAGAACAAAAGGGGGTGATCATGCTTGGATAAACACTATGTATTATATATATATATATATATATATGGAGGTATGGTGTGTATTTAATAATCTTAGTCTATGTGTACCTAATCGGATGCAATCATTTATAGGCATATAAAATTTAGTTATACGGCAGTCGTATTTCAATAAAAAGAAATCGGTATACCTATGTATATTGTACTATTATAATGGGCATGTGATAATGAACATCATAATATACTACAGCACCATATATAAAGGACAAAACAAAAATATATACCAATATTGATATTTCGCCCGTTTTAATATCATCACCATCATAGGTAATTAAAAAAAATTGTTTTCTCTTTTTTTGTAAATTGTTTCTTCACCAATCACCAACAGCAACATTTTCTTTCTTTCGAATTTTGATATTTTTTCGATGACCACACTTTTCGGCCCAGTTGCTAGCCTTTATATTATAATATATTATTGTATATTTTATAGAACGCAGCCTTCGTCGTATAAATACACGAGCGTAATATTATATACGTATAATGTGCATAACATAATATTAATATACACAGGCGTACACTCGGTGAAGCGGTTTTCAACGTTCGGGCGGCGGTACGTACCTACATAATATTATTATTATATGTTATACCCTCTATATATATATATATATATATAATATTATGTATATAAGACGCGATGGCGGCTGCGGACTGATAAATTACCCGCCACAGCCGTCTTCGTGCCTTTAAACACACCGATTTCCTCTTCTGCCGCCGCAACACGCTAGTCAGCGTCGCCGTCGTCGTCCACCTCATCCGGCGACCGTTCTCCACCGTCTTTCTGCCGCTCGCGCGTTACACTCGTCTTTTCCATTTCTACTCTCCCTCGTCGTCAACCACCGCCACGACCGCCGCCTACACCGCCACTGCACGCTTTGTGTACGCTTATAAAATATATATTATGTATATTTCAGACGGTCGTTCGTCATGTATATATTTTATGTATGACCGTTTATATATATATATATATACATATATATAATCCGTCACTATGTATAATATTATACATAAATTGTATATACGTATGCGAGTAGTATGGCGGTGGTTAGCGATCGAGGAGGGGGAGATCACAGCGCTCGGCGTTGCCCGCGATGATTGATTAAGAGATGACGCGCCGCCGGAGACGGACTTTGTTCTGCCGTCTCGCCCCCGCTCGCACGACGCAAGAGACGACGCTCCCGAGACGTACGCGACTATATACGACCACGACGCGAGTCACACACACACACACACACACACACACACTGTTTGTGTAGGTTTAAGCCATCTCTAAGCAGATGTTTCCTGCCCCCGCCGACAGACGACACTATACCATACACGCGTATATTATATGTGTGTACATAATAATAATATATACCTGTATGATATCATAATGTGATCGTCTGCGGCCATTTTTCGTGTGGCCTCCTCCCCTCCGCGCCTAACCGATCGTAGAAGACGCACTAGAAACCATCGAAAGATCGCCATTTTAAAATACGGAAACCTTACAATATAGTAGTTATGCTTAAACGCGCGTTTCGATCACTGCAGAGCGACCGTTTTCTGCCCTCTGGTTTTCGCTTCTTCCGCACTCCACTCCGGATTATATTAGAATTAGATACAAATTATTATATACAATATCAAGGGCGCCCTCAGGGGGGCTCAATGGGCCATCCCCCAGTGAGAATTTTGAACTGCTTGTACTTTAATATTAATTTTGCTATCTGCACTATAATTAGATTATAAGTAATTCTTATACATCTTGTCCCGGGTGGGATTTTATTTTAGCCCTGGGCAAGCTTGTACAATATTGTACGTATGATACACTCGATCGCATTACTCGCGGGGTAGATTTTTTTCGCTAATAATATTCTGAATACTGTAGTTAGTGTGTGTGTGTGTGTGTTGCAAGAGGTGTCGCGAACGCCATGCGTAAAATATGTAAGCGACTTTTTGAAGAACGTCCTCGGGGGCCAAGCATAGGCACTCTGTATTCTCGCATTTGAGCAGTGCGTGACGAGCATAATACGATAGGTTCGTCGTGTACGACTTGACACTGGTAATTGTGTATAATGCTGTTTCAACCCGCAGACTTGGCGTGTGAAAAACCCGAGCACCCGGGTGGCAGTATGTAGGTATATATTGTGTATACACTATACATTCCCCCGCCCACAAACAGTTTTGATTATTTAATTATTGTACTCAGAAATGGAGAAATTGTGTGACGTGTGCTCAAAATAGTACTGCAAGTACGTATATAACATAATTTACATTCAGGTACTACAATATTCATTTACAATATACGTATTTATTATTATTATTATGTATGTATACTCGGCACGCAGTTGTTCGCGTATTCGCTCGAACTACGAAGAGCACAATATAATTATAAAATATATAATATACGAATAACGTCATGTAATTAAGCAATTTCCTCGATTCTCGAGAAACACTTTGGCAAAGAAAATAATTTAAATGTATAACATAATTACTAATTACTATAAATTATATTATAATCGCATACGTGTGCAGCTCGCATATACATCACCAAGGCATTATATTTCATGTAGGTACCTACCTAATTGTATATTTGTATATGTCTTTATTTATCAACAAAACCATACATAATAAATTATTATTAATAATAATATTATGACAACTACTCTATGTTATTATAATAATTCCGAACATCATTATAAATATTGTAATTATATAGGTAATTACATTAAGTGCTTAATTAACAATATTCTCGATGGCCAGCCTATTAAAATAATATTGTATTTTATATCTAGTATGCACATCATATCACAGACCCGCTACATATTACAATTTATAATGGTTAAAAACAGTGGCGTGGCGAAGTGAAATATTTTATCGGGCAATTCATTTTTGAATAACCTACCACCCCTTAATTCTTACGCAGTACCCACTACCCATGACCCATGTGCCATACTATATACAACAAAAAAGTAAATATCCCTTTATTTTGAATGCTATAATTGAAGTATTAATTACTATGTAGTCCACCGTAAACTTAGTAATTAATATTAAGTTCATGTAAAAGTAACTAAAAAATAAATAATAAATAATAAATAAATCCAGTACCCACCAACTCAACACCCACCCCTTAAAAATGATCGGGCATCTGCCCTTCAAAATCACGGTAAACACGCCACTGGTTAAAAATCATATTTACCTATATATATATATTTATTTCTTATCATTGATATAAAAATTCCTTTATATTTATGTATATATATATATAAACCTGGAGCATGCAATTTTTGACTTCCTTAAATCTGTATAGCTGGGTCACTTTATACTATGTAAAAAAATACATTGCATTCCGCACAGTGTTTATAGGAACTAAAATATACGTTTCGATAAATTCAAGTCACCTGAGCATCATGTGGATGTGGTATTTGATGACTGGTGAGTAATGGCAAAATAAATTTGACAAAAATCGTTATTTAGTGTTATTCAGTAAAATAATATCGTTCGACACAATACGTACACACAAGCACTAACCCCATTATATTTCTACGCGTGAAGCCGTGAACCATTATGACAATATTTTGTTTTCGGCACGACGCCCACTAAAATTAATTATTGATAACAACAAAACGTCCATAATATGTCAAACATTGAGAATATAGGTAAAAAAATATTTAACAATATGACAATGCAACAGTATACGAATACAATTATTAACCGCAACGCATTACGGACCTATCAATTACCCACAGTTGTACATATACATATCATGTATTAAATAATATAATTTGTTATACATATTATACTGTGTACGGGGTACATATACTCAAATAATAAATAAATTAAAAATCAAACTATAGTCCCATTAGTGCAAATGTAAAGACAGCAAAAAAAAATATTTAATAAATAAACAGAAATTTAAAACAATTGCTGGGCATTATAATAATTATTGTATGTACCTACTACTAACCTAATAATATAATACGTTAGTTGTAGGTACCTGTATAACAAACTAAGGCAACGGCAAGGAAGTCTGAAGATCCTAAAAAATTTCGACTTGACTGATAAACAAAATAATACTTCAGATACTAAAAATATTACCAACGTATTATAATCATATGTATTATATTACTTCAAAAACTCGAAGGAAATTAGTAACTATAATATGTTATAATCCTAATAATTTCTGTTCGAATATGAGTGTTTATATATTTTATTTTATAAAAAAATTAATGGGCATCAAAAATTGTTATACGTAATTGTTAATTTATATATTTAAATTTAAGCCTCTAAATTCATTTGATATAATAATTTTATTTTACTGTCAGCAAGCATCGTGAGTCGTGACATTGTCATACGACCGAACGATAGTCTATTATAATAATATTATAGATGTGTTAGATGTATATTATTATAGATACCCAATACGAGTGTTATATAATATTAAAATATGCTTTTAACACTGTTCGTAAAATTCATATTGATTTTAACTTTTTGAACACATTCTGCTGTTACACACATAGTTCATATAGAGTGTAGTATGTTGCTATTACATGTCAGTCAATGTTCTATAGCCATATATCCAATCTTGTAAAAGATGCTTTTTGAAAATACTCAAGTACATATACTTATTATCTCTTATTTGACATTTTTACTCATTTTGAAAAGTATTTAAAATAATTAATGAATACTCAGCAAAGAACTTTATATGTATGCTTTAAAGTACCTACCTACTTATTTACAAATAGACTGTACCTACAATATTTTTACTACCTTAAATCAACTGAACAGATTTTCATGTTATACTTTAATTTTATAGAGCAAATATTTTACTTATATTTTACTCAAGAATCATTTGGATCAGATCTACAAAATACTTTTCTGTTTTATTGGTCGAAGCACTTGATTTTCGGTCAAGTAGTATAATTCAAAGTTAAAAAAAATATACTAATATTTAATTATTATATTCTCAATTTTAATTTTAATTTTAAGTAGTCAAAATTAAAATAGAAAATATGGAAACTCAAAATAATAATTAAAGTATTAGATTTTAAATACAAATACCTCGAGGAAGTATTGAAAACATGTATTTGAGTTCTTAAAAAAAGATTTAAATACTTTTATTCAAGTAGGCTTTACAACACTACGTATATATTAATATAGTAAACTTACAATAATAACAGTGAACACATTTGAACATAAAATTACGTGTTATAGAATCAAAATATTATATTATATTTTTGATGAATCCATAATACTTGCACATTGATCATTTTACTACAGACTTATTTACTTATTTTGTCAAATTAATTTTAAAACAAACATCACAATATTTTTGTCTTTTGGATTGAAATGAAATAATATAAGCATAGGTAATGATTAGAGTGGTTCATATATTATTATAACTGTTCCTTGGGTCTTATATATGTTATCAATTTACAATGTTCCAACACTATATTCTTTTTATGAACCATTACGTCTTCATCCTTAAATACAGAATAACTTAGACTATAGAAAGGTGAAGATTAATATTATCACAATAATATTATAGTCACTGGTGCTTCCCGAAATACCTTAAAAGGTTTGATGATTCAGACTCCGAGGAATGCTGGTTCTGCAGGCATGAAGCTTATGATGCATCTCATATCCTGTTTGAATGCGATGCCTGGCCAAAACAGAAGAGGGCATGCTCCTTAACGCTGGGGGAAGAAATATCTCAGACAACCTGGTAGGGTAAGGTATGCTGGATAGCTTAGAGAAGTGGGACTTTGTCAACAGATATGTCAATGAGGTACTGAAAGTGAAGGAGAAGGATGAAAGAAGGAAAGAACGAGAAATGAACATCATAATAAATAGAAATAAATGTAGTAATAGTTCTATATGTTATAGGCCGGAGGCCAACATATACATGGTGGTTAGAGACTCCCATTTAAAGCTTGTTAAATAATATATATATAATATAAATTATAATTATTTGTAAGCAACTGTAACTTACAAAAATAAATTATAACAAAATAACTAGGGGGTGAAATAACTAGCATTGATGCCACCTCCAGTCATCGATTTCAAATGTAGAAAAAAAAAGGATAGGTAAGTTAAGGTTTAGGTTCATCTTCGTCGAAATAGGACGCCGGTTTTGGAGCCGAAGGACTCAGTGGAACATACGCTGTTCCATTGTTGGTGGACAATTGAGGTGGAGCAGTGTATTGGTCGGCGTCTACGTCCTGAGGATGTCCCTGATATCATTCTGTTTCCGAAGCAGGCGCTCCTCCAAGATGATATGTCGAAGAATTAGTGGATTGTGGCTTCGGCGGAGAAGCAGAGAATAGCGTTCAGCAGGATGGTGAAGACAATACTTGGGCAAAAGTATACTGCAGAGGCCACCTGTACAGGCAGACAAGAAGTGAACAGGTAGAATAAAGCCTTGTTATTTTGCGGGCCAAAGTCCAGCTTTTTTTCTTAGTTAGAGGCTCTCACAGTCTCACCTATGTATAACCTTTAAGTTGTGAATTAGCGATACGGGAAAGGGTAGCAGTATTGTGATAAAGAGTTCCACCCATGGTCCTGGTTTTTTAAAACAGAGAAAAAAAAGATTTGTCTTCGTCCAAAACTTGATGCAAAGGCATCAATAAGGTGTCGTCACTTCTCTATTTTTGGCTGTTTTTTCTAAATTGTTGTTATAGTACCACATTGGAATAAAAATAAAAGAATTTGTAGTACAAATTAAGAAAAAACAAAAGCCCCTGGTTTGAAATTTTAATTGAGTAGTGCCGGGTACCGATTAATAATCTTTTCGATTTTGTTTCAGTATAACTACCGGTTGTATGTGCTGTTAATGTGTCCATTATGATATCGACTTAAGCCGGTAATTACTGATAAATAAATCCTCGAATATGTCTTTCAACTCATTTCAACTTCAGAAAAAGCACCAGACGACAGTGGTATCATGACATTATTCATTAATGGACGCAGTCGTAGGTATCGAAAACATATTTTAAAATTTTACTTAACTTTTTAGAAACTCCGTAGTCATGACAATAGGTATTCTATTATCATAATATAACAATAAACACATCACCCACATCATACACACCGACATCCTTTAGACGACCATCCCATATCTTCAGTTCTCCCAAGGTCTTATAGTCTCGATGTTTGACGGAGAAGAGGAAGAGGGTAACGATGAGACACAAAAGCGGCAAGAGCTGCCGTCGCGTTATATTGCCGACGGAAAGGACTCCCGGTGGACCAGGCTGTGGCTGCACCGCAGTGGTGGCCCCGATAATGTTCACATCGACGACGATGGGGTCGATCCTGACCAAGTCGTGGAAGTCGGGCTACCTCCGCTGCCGGACAACATGAGGGAAGAGGGCAAGCGCAGCAAGGGAAGCAAACCGGACAGCGACCACCTGCGGCAGCTGCACGACGACCGGCCGAGTAACTTAACCTAACCTATCGTGCTCATTGTATCTTGCGTGCGATGTTCATTATACAGAGTGATTCTCTATCTGCCGTTTCCCAGTTTCCCTACCATCCCCATAGTATGATGCAGATAGTGTCTCCGTGTTGTTGGAAATCCATTATAATAATAATGTATAAAAAGTCAAAATATGAATTTTGAAAAGAAACACAATTTTTTTATTTAGGTTTATTATTTAAGCTTGAGCTTCTTCTGTTAAACATATACTAATATTATTATTGGTTATTAGTTGTTTATTAACATCCCCCAGGGGTGAACGCAGGAGAGGTTTTGGAGGTTTAAACGCCCTCCGAAATATCAGAACAAAAAAAATATTGTACATATTAAAGATATATTAAAGTTCTATAATATTGTAAATCGACATTCATTGTAATAATTAATTAATATATATATATATATATATATGTATATATGCTATAAAAAAAGAAATAATATAATACGGTGTGAATAATATGACATTTATTAATATTTTAAATTTTTCAAACCCACTCCCCCGAAATTTTTTCCTGCGATCACCGATGACATCCCCTATGTTTGATTCTATCATAGCATTGTCGATATTTATGAGCAATATACATTCATATCATACGGTTATATTATTATCATGAACTGTATTGTCACCTTAAACGTTTTAAAAACCTGATTATTTAAGTCTATGTGAGACGGATGTGGTACACTACAACTATTACTGTTGGCTTGTATGGGTAAAATATACTCACCA
>PVMI01006775.1:0-33884 GCA_008528875.1 Aulacorthum solani | reverse complement strand
AGGGTTTGACAAAACGGTTTTATATTTTGTTATTATTTTACATTATATTCGACTTTAAAAATAAAAATAATAATTTTCGTAATTTTTAATGCATATTAAATAGTTTTAAATTAATATTCAGACAAATTGATATGTCAAACCCTCAAATCATTTGAAAAAATGATTGTATGGTGTGAGTGGGACAGAAAGGAAAAAAAAACTCGATGTGCTTTCCTCTTGTAGCAATATTATTAAGAAAATATTATACTATTTATTAACTATCCGACATCATTCATTGTATATATTTTTATATTTCCCTTTCATCAGCGTTATTATTTTAAAACTTTGTCTATACTCCAAACGTTATCAGTTTATCACTAATATAATGAGTAGTATTTCGTAGAGTTTACAATAATTAGATTTAAACTATATGTGGTACCTATAATATTATAGTACCGTAAAAATGTTTATAATGTTTTGCATAGTCCACCCCGTACTGTAATAAATTTCAAATAGTTATTATTTTACCAGTAACCAATTAAAGTTTAAATAATGTACTTAATACCATACAATAAAGAGTAAATTTAATGGTTTCTTCTTTCTCTACATCAATTGTTAGCAGTTTATTGATCGGCTACTTAACGTACACCTTTTTTGTTATTACTTGTATACTTTAGGATGTATGTTTATATTTCTGTCTATCCATGCACGCTATAGAGAGAATTTCGTTTTTAAATTTCGTAAGACCCCCCACACATTTGGCTCTGGATTGAAAATAAGATCTGTGGTGTAACGTTGACTTTAATTTATACTCCGGTTTAAAATTTATAATATTATATCAACATCAACATTTGTATTGTCGATTTAAATTAATTCGAAATTAAAATAACAGGAAGTACGTTATCTTTATAATAGATACTGTTTGCGATTGCACTCGGTAATAAATATAAGACTAGGTATTTTAAGAGGAAACCGAGTTCGCTGAGTAGTCTTACAAACGTCCAACAGGCAACAGCAAATCTTCGTTGAAAAGAACCAATTAGCATTTCGCTTTAGTATTAAAGTTGATTGACCAAGTAACATTGAAAGCTAAACATATTATCTATTGCATCTTGTCGGCTTATTGATGTAATTTAAATGCTAGTTATAACTATGTTAAGCATTATGATTTATAACTTGTTTAAAATATCAATAAATGCCTAAGAGACTCCTTATCTTTCATATCTTAGCTTTAAATTTGATACTAGGTCAATTCGCTCTAATATTAAATCTAACGAGTAACAATACAGAATGGTTTTTTTGAGCTCAGATTTATTATGTTGTATGTTTGTAAAACGGAGGCTTAGGCTGCAAGTCGAATTAAGTGGATTGTTTGCGTTGTCTAATCTAATTCTTAATAGATAATTATGTGGTATCTTATACACATTGACAAATACAGATAGAGAGAGAGAGATAAAAGAGTGTCCGTCTTATCAATCGAAAATAGCGTGGTTATCAAATGTTTAGAATTAGCCACCTGTAAAAATAAAAATAACATTCATTAAGATTCTAAAGACCTCCTGATAAGGCTAATGAAAAATGAAAGAACTCAGTGGTCGTGCTCTGTGGCTCAGACGTATTGATATCGTTAAATTTCAGTCACATGTAATTTAGTGGTGCTGTCAATACCATAATGTTTATTTGTTGTCAATTGTTTTTCGTAATGTTATTTATTTTTTAATGTTAAATTTCTTACTTTTCATAATATTTATAGTACAACATACTTTATTTTATTAAAATATAAGATAGTGTAGTTATGTTTGTGATTTATTTAAATGTCTCTTATAGTTGATTTAATTTTAATTATACATAGATTTGCTATTTATATTAAAGACGAATAATGCTTAAATATGCTTTACTATTATTATTGTCAATTAACATCTGATCACTTGATAGGATCACAAGGAAGTTACCAAGGACAAGGTGGATATAATCAACAGTATCCAGGTAGTAATGAACAGTATGGACAACATTATCCACCAGCTAGTACTCCGGTTGGTTACCCGAGTGGCCCAGTGAGACCACCTTTATACCCACCTTATTCAAATGATGCCGACAGGTAACAACTAATAATAATTTGTGCATAAAAACTGTTTGTATTTGCTAACTGATTTTTTTTTTTATTAAAGAAATTATGGTGGTTCAGTTCCTCCTCCACAAGGCCCACCAAATACTCCTCAGGGACCTGGAAATGGTCAAGACCCATATGGACGTGGACCAGTTCCACCACCATCTGGGTACCAGCAACCACCCAGGTTTCCTGGACCCCCACCGCCACAGAATTCTTCACCTGCTACAGTGAACCAAACTCAAGGGGGATCAGTTTCTACCCCTGGTTATCCACCTGGTCAACAACCTCAACCAGATTATTATCGACAAGAACCTCCTGCGGTAAGTTTATATATTAATTTATTTATTCAAATCTATTTGACATAATTTTATATTTTAATCACTGTTTTAGAGTCCAGGATATCCACCTACTAGTGCTCCGGGTAGTTATCCAGGAAAAGGAATGCCACCACCTCAGCCACGTCGTCATCCTGATTTTGCTAAAGATCAACAAGCTGGCCCTCCTCAGCCAGCTGGTTATCCTGGTTATGGTCCTCAGCAGCGACCTATGTATCCAGGTAAATATTGAAATATAATTCTTCAAATTCTAAAATTAAAATTGAATTGTCTTAACAAATTTTAGGATGGACAGGTACACCCAATGCTGCCTCTAATCAATATCCACGGCCTGGGTATCCACCTGGATCTCAACCACCGCAGAATTGGTCACAGGGTCCACCACGTTCTATGCCTCCATCACATCCAGGACAACCACCCCAGTGGGAGCAACATAGATATCCACCACAAGGACAACCTTACGGTGCACAACAAGTAAGTTGATTTTTGATAGTTTATAATTTGTTGTATCTCTATATATTCCATTATATATTTTTTTAGAATCATTGGGGTCCAATGGCGCAAGCACAAATGAGAATGCCAAGACATGGATATCGTCCTGATGGAAGTAAACCGTATGGACCACATGGTCCAATGGCTCCACCACCACATATGAAGGTGAATAACATTTTTTTCAAAATTATTTCCAACTGAGGACTGTTATCTTTGTCATCTATATTTATGCAGATTAGTTATGATTGAAATCGAGAATATATACTAGAGCATGGACTTGCCATTATCTCAATAATAAAAAAAAACGAGCCGTCCCCAATTCCGCTTCCCCCACCTTGAAATGTTTTGCCCTTCAATGGCGGGGGTAACGTTTTTACGGCTGAGTCCACTTTTCAGTGTATATTATCTATCTCAGTGACAGTAATACACTCAACTTATTTTATATTTTTTTATTTCAAATCCTAATCTTTAAAAATAAAAAGTTTGTATCTTCCTATTGGTTGTATTGTTTAATTTTCATTATTTAACAGCTGTTAATTATATTATATAATGATAAGCTATAATATTCTTTTATTTGCATTCCTTGTAATATTTTTAATTTTCATATTTATTTATCACCTAATGAACTTGTGTCTCTCTATCTCATTTAGAACTAAAGATAACAATAACCTAAGTATCTCCTGAGAGACTATACTATTTAGTTCATATGCTATGGTTGGATCCATACCTCAATAATTTGAAGCACATATTAGCTACAAGTCTCTGTATTAGATCAATAAACAGGGCATAAATGAAAACAATTTTTGCTTATTTATCTATTTGAATTAGATATTTATAAGTATAAATCAATCAGCAACCAAACAAATAATTATACTAAAATTCACCTCACGCATGCATTCATCAAGTTTCTGATACAATGAATCATTTCGTATATTATGTGCTTCAAAATTAAAATTGTTTACACTGTTGAGATGGGCATGGCTCCATCTATATTATATGATCTGAGTTGAGCTATATTATTATAGACTTAAATAATGTATTATTTTGTGTTTTTATAGCCTGGAATGCCAGGGCAACCAATGTTCCAAGGCAGTAGCCTAATGAAGCGAGAAGTAATTTTCCCTCCTGATAGTATAGAGGCTGTAACACCAATCCTTTACAAACGACGTCGAATGATGCGACACGATGTTGCACCCGTGGATGCATGGCGATTGATGATGTCTTTACGTTCAGGTCTTTTAGCTGAGTCTACTTGGGCCTTGGATGTGCTCAATATATTGCTGTTTGATGATGTGTCTATACCCTTTTTTGGACTAACACACATGCCTGGATTATTAGATGTACTCTTAGAACATTTTCGGCAGTCATTGGTTGATATGCTAGAAACTGACATCAAATCATATTGCTGGTATGAAAAGTCTAAGGTGATAGAAGATATACCAGATGTTGGTGCTGTAGATAATGTAAATCCTAATGAAAAAGCATATTTTGCTGATCCTATCTTCCCCAACCAACGACCAATTAAGAGTTCTGCAATTATTGATGGATCTAAAGAATTATTTATTAAAAATGGGAAGAGATCATGGGACGTAATTGATAATTATGACATGGGATATAACATAGCTGAAACAGATACAAGTTTTCTTGTGCCTTGTTTTCGTTCAGAGTTTGGTCTTGTGCCATTTGTCAAACTATTGAAGAGTGATAAACCTAAAGCAGAAATATTAGATGATAAGGCATGTATAAAAAAAGAATTAGATGATAAGGAGTTAGTACAAAATAGTATTGACAATATTGTAAATATAAAAAATATAAATGTGCGTGATCCAATGGGTGTACTGAAGCGTAAGAGCATAACAGACTACGAAGATGAAAGTTATTCTAAAGATGAGTCAAGCTTGTCATTAATTAGCGAAAGCCAAGATTCCATCGGTAAACGATGTGTGTGCATATCCAATATCTTAAGAAATCTGTCATTTGTTCCTGGTAATGAATTAGAGTTTGCAAAAAGTGGCCCATTTCTTGGTTTGGTTGGTAAACTGTTATTAACTCACCACGAACATCCGTTACGATCATCTAAAACTAGGAATTACGATAAAGCGGACGATGACACAGAGTCTTTATTCAATTGCACTACAACAACAGATGCAGATACAATTGAGCCAGGCAATGACGCCAAGTGGTGGTGGGATTATTTAGACGTTGTCAGGGAAAATTTGCTTGTTTCATTGGCTAACATTGCTGGTTATGTTGATTTGAGCACGTTCAATGAAGATATATCGCGTCCCATTTTAGATGGTTTGCTACATTGGGCTATATGTCCGGCAGCTGCAGGCCAAGATCCATTTCCTTCAGCACCGCTCTCACCTCAGCGACTGGCATTAGAATGTCTGTGCAAGTTATGTGTTACCGATAATAATGTAGATCTGGTCATCGCCACCCCACCTTACTCACGACTAGAAAAATTGGCCAATGTCCTTACTCGTTTATTATGCAGGACCGAAGAACAAGTGAGTCATGTTTGTAAAAATATACACTGCCTCCTGGGTAATAGTTAATGGGTTATGCTAAATATATTTAATTGTTAGTTTTCAAAATAGTATATTTATATTTATTTGTATCTCCTAGTTTTGTATACCTTGGTTAGTTAATTGTTATACCTAATAAAAATATATTCATTTTTTTCTAATTCTTAATTTTACACAAATTAATTTTTTACTAACCATTATTATATCTTGTGGAAGAAAGATATTTGCTACTAATAAATTATGCTATTCGTCCCCGTGGGTTACAACCAACCAAATTCATTCAAAACTAATTGGAATAATTTTTATTTACCAGGTACTCAGAGAATTTGCAGTCAATTTGTTACACTACTTAGCGGCCGCAGACAGTGGTATGGCACGTACGATAGCGCTTCAAAGCCCATGTGTGTCATTACTGGTAGCATTTATTGAACAGACTGAACAGAATGCTCTGAGTGTGGTAAACACTCATGGGCTGAATGCACTCCGCGATAATCCCGATTCAATGGGAACAAGCTTAGACATGTTAAGGAGAGCAGCACGTATATTGCTGTTGTTATCTAGACATCCGGACAACAGACCATTGTTCTTGCAACAAGAGCAGAGGTTATTGTCGTTAGTCATGAGCCAAATACTCGACCAGCAAGTGGCAGCTCTCATATCGCGAGTCCTATTCCAATGTTCCAGAAATACGCCGTCTCCTCTCGCCCAATAACAATACGAATACAATTTTTATTCTTCCAGTTTTATTCTTTCATTTAAAGTTGTATAATGGTTTTTTTTCACTTACTGCAAATTAATATTGTTTATTTATTTATAATTGAATTGATTAAAATAGTTTACTATTTTACGCAAACAAATTCCCGGAATCTTTTGTTTTGAATCAGTTGGACAAAAACAAAAAAAAAACTAAGAAATTTAAAAATTATATATATAAAAATTTAAATCCTTAGACAAATCAAACAAAGAGACTGACCGTGTGATTGTTTTTAGAATTTTTTTCAAGCTAATCAATAATGTTAATTCCTTTATTATTGAGGTTTTGTTAATATTTATATTATAGCCTATAAATAGTTTACATTTTCCGCATTAAACATTGTGTATAGTGAACACTTTTTTCTTTTTTTATGTAAATAATGTCCCAAATAAATTTTTGTGGGGGTTATTATAAATTAGTCAAAACTGATACTTAAAAAATGTAACATTGATTTTTATTTATTTTTTTTTTAATATTTCAAAAAAATATTTTATACTTTGTATTGTACTGTATATAATAAAATGTGTCTATAGAAAATAATAATATTAATAATGATAATGTTGTAAGTGCGTTTATTTTTATTTATTTTTTAATTTATCTCAACCGGAAAAAAATAATGTTAAATTGCCTCAAAATGAATTGTAAGTAGACTATATTAATTAATAATGTAATATAAAATATGTTATTTCAATAATAATAATAATTATTATTTTAATATATATGATATATATAAATTTTTTTTTTACAAAAGAAACAAATTTTGTTTTACCTAGATTATGATATATTTATAAAAAAATTTAGTGTTTATTGGAACTGAATGGACACGTTGTAAATATTATCGCGCGTGAATATTATTGTCATGTACAGTTAAGTATTTTTCTTTTTGTACAAAATCGAAGACTACATACAACAATTCATATATTTGTAGATGTCAGGCATGAATTAAGTGAAAAATAAATGGTTGACATTATTTAAAAAATTACCTTTTTATTTCAATATTTCTTTATTAGATACATTGTTGTACATCTGTTGTCTTGACAACAGCTACAACATGTAACTTACAGGTTTTATTAAAAATAAATATACAAATTGCATGACATTCTCAAGTGTATTGTAGATGTACATAGTAAATGTATGTGAAAATACAAGGTTGTTACAAAGAATATTATTCATTATAGAGTTTTTAAGTTCACTAAATTTACTTTTATTCAGTAATATATAAATGAACTTTAATAATAATATAAATTTAAAATAGCTTAGTAGTAGTAATAATAATAATAATAATAATACAATTATGATATAGTTGGTTCGCCAGGTTTCCAATCAGCAGGACATAATGTTTCTGTTTCATCAGTGTATTGAAAAGCTTCTAAAAGTCTTAATATTTCACTTATATTCCGGCCTACAGGTAGATCATTAATTGTCACATGTCTTAAAATACCCCTCATGTCTATTATATAATGAGCTCTGAAAATATATATAAGTATTAATTAAAAATTTTTGAATATCAATATAATAAAAACCTTATGAGAAATCAAATTACCTGAGAGAATGGCCAAGCTCTGATAAATAACATCCATAACTTTTACTAATGACATGTGTTGGATCAGATAGTAGTGGCATTTTAGGAATGGCAATGCCTCCATCAGAGCGCAATGTACGAGACCATGCTTGGTGGGAAAGATATGAATCCACAGAACATGCTACTACTTCAGTATTTAGTGCTCTGAATTCAGATACTCTGTCACTTAATGCAATCAGCTCACTTGGACAAATACGAGAACTATAAACAATTAAAAAAGTAAATGTTTATTAAAGGTTAAAGTACTATGTTCATTTTCAAAATATAATATTTTAAAAAGTAAAAAGTATAACATATGATCACATATATATTTGGATGCAACTTTAGTGAATTGGTACATATAATTAATGTAGATCATAATGAAGTTTAAACAATTTAGTATTGCCCAAATGCAAAGCCGTGAGCAGGAGAATTTGAAGTACAGTATTAGTGTGGGCATTTTAAGAACAAATTTAAATAATTAACTTTTGAAATTGATTATTTATAAATTTAAAACTATTTGATTATAACTGAAGTGGCTCTATAAATATAAATATAGATCATGTTAAAGTAAAAACAATTTACTATTGCCCAAAAGCGAAGCCGTGAGCTCAATAATTTTGAANNTACGGTATTAGTGTGGGCGTGAGATTTAAAATTATTTTAGGGGGACTATATTCACCAAACATTTAGGGGTGTTCCCAAGTTCTTACCAAAGTCTATACCTATAACCTAACTGTTTTTAAGAAGTCCACAAAGTTTAAACCTTGTATTGGTTTTTTCTTTCACACACCTATTAGCTCATAAAACGTTTTTGTTAAAAGGATAACAATACAGAGTTGGTTCTGTTAAACATAAATTTGCTATGTTGCACTTGAATCAGAGAGAAAACTAATGACGAGCTGGCATTCTCTTAAGAATAATAATTGTGTTCTTTACATACCAACTTATTCTAACCAGTCTTTGCATTTATTATTTTTTAATATAAATCATGGTTTACACTAGGTGTTATAAGAATGAAGACATAGATTTTTTACAAGGTTGCTAAAAATAACAAGCGTTAACATATTATTTTATGTGTTATATTATATTCATTGGGTAATTTATAAAATATACACTCAGCTCAATTTAATTCATTAAAACACATTATTTTCCTTAAACTTTTGGAAAATTATCAAACTGAATACACAGAGAATAACTCAATAAAATATTATTTCCCCAATATATTTAACTTAAAACTAGATAAATTGTAATATTAAATAAAACTTACAAATCTTGAGGATAAAAAAATAGGACTAAATAACGTCCACTGTAGTCACTTAATTTTAACTCTGTCACATGACCATTAACAACAGCTGTGGCTTTCCAAAATGGTGCAGGTTTGGAAACTGAAATAAAAAATTATATAACTTTGGTTGTTAAACTTTGTTTTAGTTTCTAATTTAACCTACCAATAGCTTTACATTGGATTTCATCATGTTTTTGATCCATTTTTTCATAATTAGATGTGCTATGATAGTCGTTTGATTGAAGACCCACTTCATAATCATCATCATTGTCTATTGAATAAAAAATTATAATGTAATGATGTTCTTATTTGGCCAACAGATGTTTAGATAAAACAACCATTTATTAAAATCGGTCAGAGCTGCAATTTTTCGGTGATATATATGATTATATGCATATACTATTTATATATATACATATATATATATATATAAATTTAAAAAGAAATTTCTCTTAAAATTACTTCAAATATATTTATGCCACTTAAAAATATATGAATTAAACATGAATAATTTTATTTTATAGATTGTTTATAAGTTATAACAAATAGTTTATCAAGGTCACAAGTATTAACATAATAAATAATTGTTTTATAACATAAAAATAAATGTACACGGTAATAAAAGCTCTGACCAACTTTTTCAGGGCTTGTTGATTAAAACTGTCCTTCAAACATACGGTCTCAAACTAATCTTTGGATTTATTATTTGCCTAATATACAAAATATATTTGGTATAAAATACAACATTAAACGGGTAAGCTCTGACCAATTATAAATAAATAGGTCAAAACACGTTTGTTCACAACTGAAGACCCAAAACTAACACTGATATAAAAATTATAATTACTTAATAATAACAAAACAAAATCTAAATTGTTTAAATACAATGATTGATGATCTTCAATTGTTATTTTTAATTAATAGAAAATGTATGATAATAGAGTTTATAGCTTGAGGAATTTACTTCATAAAATTATTAATGTATAACCATAATTATTAAATCATATCAATCCAAATTTTAATTGAAAATTAAAAGCTATAAACTCAAGGAGACATACAAAAAATACCCAATATCCAAACCTTTAATGCTCAAAGATTTCATTTGTAAGTCATCAGGCGAATCTTCATCATCATCATCTGTCTTAGCTTTTGATTTGTTTCTAACAATTGGACCTTCGTAAACAGTGCCCCCAGTTTTCATCACATGTTTTTTAGCCTGCGAATGATTTCGTAAGACTGTGATATCAGCAACTAGACTTTTGTCACAAGCTTCACATCGAGCTTTATAGCAGCTCTTTGGTTCTGGTGACAACCAGCCTCTGAATTCAGACAATTTTTCCCAATCTGTACGATACTTCTGTAAGCCTCGTTTTCGCTTCATCATATGAGCACGATTAGCGGCTGATTCTTGTTTTATTCGTAGCGGGGTCAAAACTTCTTCAATCGCTATGTCATCTTCATCAGCAGATTGTTTCTGTACTTCAGCATTATCTGATGATTTGATCTCAGATTCAACCTGGATGTCCTGCTTTCTGAGGAATTTAATTAATTTAATTTTACATGACAAGTACTGCTATAATGTACAACACACATGCACTAAAACATTATGTTAACACTTGGACCTTTGAACTTGAAAACCCTCTTTGGGAAGTTTTATGTAATTTTAACCTTTTAATTCAATACCCTATTTAAAATTATGTTTATTCGTCCTAAATAACATTTAAATTTATTATTGTTCAACATTATAAGTACCAAAATAAAACGGGGGTTTTTTTTTTTTTTTTTAATAAAAACTATTATTGCAGCTCTGACCTGGATACCTAAATTTTACCTTTATTTTTATGTACATGATGTTCAGTAACCACAGACACCAAATTACCAGTCTCGTCGATTACATTTACTTCTTTTTGTATGTATTGAGTATTTGAGCTAGAAGCTTGACCTTCATTGTCATCATCATCTTCATTGGGTAATGATACCACAACATATTTGTCTCGTTGTGACTGTGCAGCCATTTCAGATGTAATTATTTCCTCGGTAGGATTTGTTTGATTCATATATAATGCTCTTGACCCAAGTGAAGATTTGTCTTCCTTATTAGTCACTACAGCTATGCCGTAAGTTCCTTTTTTGTCAGTCACTACATTATACTCAATTGGTGGTACAGGATTGTCATCTGCATTAGGACAACGAGCACGTACCATACGCACATGAGCTTTACTTACACCATGAACTCGTAAAGATTTTAAATCAGCACGAAACATTCGTTCACATGCAATGCACCAAGCTTTGGTCACATCCCCATCAATTGGCCGTAACCAAGCATGAAATTCTGGAAAACGTTGCCATTCGGTTCGAAACACTTGAGTGGGTGGTGTAAATGTAAGATGAGGTTGAGACATTTGACCTCGGTTGTTTGAGCCTGTTGTTAAAATTGTATATTCTTCGTGTTGTTGGTTGTTAGACATTGGAATAGCGTAGAATCAAACAATATTATTTTAATTTTAAAATGTATTTTGTTGTCTTTCTGCTTCAAATACCTTGAAATTTACTAAGTGCTGCGGGTTACTGAATTTCATCTGCTGGAAAAAATAATAACATATAAACTAATTAAGTAGCCTATTACTTAATATTTCCCATTATAAATTAACTGAATCAAATTAACATGTGACACTTTCATAAAAAATAACTTAAATCTATAACTTACTATAGTAAAAAATAATTTTAAATGTCAACATGTTTTATATTTACCAAGATAAAATAATTATACAAATGGACAAAGAAACCAGAAACTTGTAAATACCTTCTAAGAAATATTTGACAATAGTTGTAAAAACAAATAATTAATCTTAAAAGATAATTGTTATCAAATTTTTAGATTCTGAGCAGAGCAAGGAAGTATTGGTTTTAATTTATTTTTCACACTATTTATAGTAAACAAAATACTTTGATTTTCAACTTTGAAGATAGTGTCTGATAGAAAATCAAACATAGGTAGTTAGAACTGTAAGAAGGGTAAAATAAAAATGACTCTGTACAGAGCCTGATTTTAGCAAAATTGAATTTGAGTTTTTTAGTTGTAACTCAAAAACAAATAACTGTCGAGACTACAAATTTTCACCAAATACTAGATATGGAATAAATGTTGAAATATTTTCATTCTTTTTGTACCGATAATAGGTTTTTCTTTAGAGTATCTGGTATTTAGAAGTTTCACTGCATATGCAATGATATGTTCAAATTGTTTAGGTTAGTAAGCTATTGCCTATTTAAAGATTATACCATATTACATAATATAGTAAAATATATTACTTTAATGGCAATATAAAATATATACTTAGAATATAGGCTGACTACCTCCACTCAGAATTGTTTTTCTTATACAATGAATTTATCATTGGATTTAAATTTAACATATCCATTACAGAGACTTACTCAACTACTATTGTACTGCAGTGGTTACGTATTTTTTTAAGACTGAACTAAACCAGTTCAGTAAGCTTATTCAACAATGATGTCCAATATTATTTCTCAAATGAGAATATTTAAACAATAAGAATACTAATACTAATAATTAGACACAATTTAAATTGTGATTAATTAGGTAGGTACATAGGTAAAATAATATTTTATTTGAATTACCTGAAAAAAATTATTAAAGAAAAAAAATCATGTCTTAAAAATATAAAACTAAACCAAAATAATAATTTTTATTAATATAATGTAAAATAGAAAAATTTAACACATTAAACAAAATATGTATAAATATTAAATCTCACCACACAATATAATATTGAACCATTCAGCTTTCAACCCATCTATTTATATATTGTGCAGAATTTACTTGCTCAATATATTTATGATAGTTAAATTTAGTTAAGAATGATCAAAATTGAAAAGACATTTTTTTGTTTTAAAGCCAGTGAAATTGAAGGGTTCCGCCTCATCAATTACATAAACGCAAGGAAAAATTGATATTCTAAGTAATATCATTACGCATGTTGAAGGACAGTTAAGAATACACAATTCCCTATCAATTATCGAGTAGGATACTCTACCTGAAATTATTGTATACGTCTCAATATCATCTTGTTCAGCAGGAGAACCATTGATTTTTTCCATGTTTCTTTCATGTTTACGTGTAGCTAAATGTTTTTCAAGCTCACTTTTTCCAGCAACCAATACACAATGACAAACCTTGCATACAGCTTTATCTGGCAGTTTATGAGGCATCAGCCAATCTTTGAACATGGTAAACTTCAACCAGTTTGGGTTGAATGACTTTTTGGTTAAACTCATTTTGCGGGACTCATCATCTTCTGTACGCATACGCTTATATTTTGGTTCTTCGGTATACATAATTCTAAAATGGTTATTATAACCAAATGAGGAGAATGGGATTTTAATGTTGAAAATTCAAAGAGGGTCTTCATAAGTTAAAAATGTCTAGAGTTGGTTTCTTAAAATATTACATTGGAAAATTAATATAATTAATACGACAATGGAAATCAATTTATGAAAACACCTCTTGAGTAATAACAAGCGTAGTAAAACAAATGATCTAATTCCAATTTCAAAATATTTCTATGCAACACACAAGCCTACAAATAACTATCATAAATTAGTACCTATGTATTTGGTATATAAATAATGATATTGTAATTTTATAACAACCAAAGCACCTACTTAATTTATAAATCATATAATAAATCAAAAAATGTATCAAATTGAATTATTGTAGACATAAAGATAGGTAATTAGTTTTATGGCATAAAACAATAACTGACATCTTACCCTCGTTTATGGAAGTGTAGGAGAGTTTCTTAATTACATACTTATAGAAAACCGAGCCCAATTAAAATAATAATATTGTCGAAACAAAAACATTTGGTGAAGTTGGCCCATTTCATATATTATATTAATTATAATATAAATGTACTACATCCATGACCATTAGATAGGTAGGAACAGCATATCAGATAAAACTATGTTTTTAGTGGTTTCAACAGTAGTTACATAATATATATATACATATTTAGTTTTGAAAAAAGATAAATCAAACTTACAAAATACAGGTAGGTATAAATTGGTTACAAACAATTGCACATGTACTAATAGATTTTTGGGGTTAACATAAACCATAGCATAGTTTAGCCAAAAGTCAACTTCGAGCACAATAAACGATTAAGTCATATTCAATTTGATAATGGTTTCAATCATAAATACATAATTAAGCCATTGCACTTGACATTATGCATCGGTCGAATTTGAAATAGGCGAAAAAATAATGCCCAATTAGAATAATATCTGGTATAGAAAAAAACAATTATACATTGACAAAATTAGGATGAACAGCTGTAAAATTTTTCAAATCTACAATTGTTAGAATTCATATGAATAGTATCACGAAGCATGCACGTTGAACATGGCATTCTTGACATTTTCAACGCATTCCGAAAACGGACGTTTGACCAACCCCAAACGGAGGTCACGCTCGGGATGGACTTCCAACGGAGTTTCTGACAACGAGCCACTGTCGAGGCTGTTTACCCGCTCGAGCGGACCGTAGACCGCGTCGGAAATGCAAATGAAAATCGTTTAACGGGCGTCGCGTTAACCACGGACCCGCCAAACCACAGCCGACTTGGCCGCGGCCACCGTTAAACGCACAAACGTTACACACACACACACACACACACACAAGTATTTAAACACAATATCAAATTACGAAAAAGACATTTACCCAGAATCGTCGTCGTCGATTATTTCGACTTTGGTCGCAGACATCGCCGGCAATCGGCGAATCGAAAGCGTCCGGTTGTGATGCGTGCGGGACAACACGTTTTCCAAGTCTTCTCGGTGGCGTCCCTCGACGGTGTAGCGCCGTTGGAGTGAGACGTGAGTGTCCCTTGCGTGTTACTATACCGTTCGTCGTACGATAAAAACGGTGAACGCCGTGAACGTTTTACTTGCACTGTAACGTGCAGTAGAGCCGGAAAAGGCTCACGAAAAAATGGCAGACACGATATGTTACACACACACACACACACACACACACGTATATATATATTATATGTTATATTATAATATTATAGTAAAATATTGTGCGTGTAGCGTGTTATTGTTTTTTTTTTTCTCCTTAACGTCTAGTCGGCGAGAAGCCGCCGACAGAGCGTGTTGCGCGCGACCGCGACGTTGCCGTTCCGTCGGTGACGCACTGGTTTATCACGGTTATCGGGCGGCTAGCACGGACGCATTAAATTTCCCGGCAAGTTGTATGCCGTACAAAATAATAATAAGTCAAACACTGAAACATAATATTATTATGCTTGTACGACGATAATAATTATTATAGTATTGGACTCATATGATTTTTGTCGAAGAAATTGGTTGCCGGGCATGGATTTATCGGTATTTCAGTCTGTGAGGCCGTTAGCCGGTCTTGGTTCTCTGGCAGAATTCTTCGGCGCCGAGTCCGCCCAAAGACGTTGGATAAATGATCAATCGGTTGACGTAAGTACGACAACGTCGCGTATCGTGAAATGCCGAAATTTTAGGAGTGAGAAAAAATGCGGACGCCATTTTGCGTCGGACGTGTCGTGTTTTTGTGTCGATTCGATATGCTAAATGTCCGACAACCGGACAATTATTAGACCTTAGTGTTTCGTTAAAAAATTTGTACATTTTCATATATTATTGCACGTCTTTGACAACCGTTGTGTTTACTTTTTATAGTTTTTTTTTTTATACTCATTTGATTTTATATTTTTATATATACAATATAATATAGAACACTGCAAGATGAGAGGCAAATCTGATTTAGAGGAGGACGAACAAGGGTAAGTTTGATGGGCCAGCGTTGTCTCCACTTGTCTATAATTGTCATAATCATTTAACCTGAATATTGTCCGTTTTCGATTTACCGCCCACGCTCTAAATCCATCTGTTTTGTCATTGTGAGAATTTTGTTTTCGCAGTACCTAGTACCGGCTCAATTCCGATACAGCCGCCGCCTCTTAAATTTAAAAACGCGTTTTCACAATTTTGTATTTCTGTTAAAACAGGTGTAACTTCTTTTGATGATTTACAATTCCATACAGTTGTCAATTCTAGAACCCAAGCACATGACTGTAATATCATTATTTCACTTAACAGATTTATTCATCAAAGTTGTTAATTTTTCTGTTTTTATTGAAATTTCTGAGGTTATTTTGATATTTATCTCGGGATGCATTGACGATTAACTAAATATTAATTTAGTTGAAAGTGATCTAATGGTCCCTTAAACATGATTCAGTGGAACATTAGGTCCATTTAATGTTGTGAATCATTAAATAATTAATCAATTTCTAATGTGACTCCTTTAATATTCCTTTATTATATTCCTATCCTCAACCAAATTGTTTATTAATAAATAGTTATATTTTATAGATTTGTATTAGTCTATTTAAAATATTATGTAGGTTAGGTATTTTTCTAAAGATTATTGGATGCCTATGTCATTAAAACATTTCATCATACAATTTTAAAATAAGCTAATTGTATTCAATTTCATAATTTAATATTTATCCGTGTATTATATTAAATAATGTTTGTACAATAATTATATTTTATTTGAGTAAGTACCTCTTACTTTCCATATTTTACGTTCAAACATATTATTTCAATTTAATTTGGTGTAGGTAGTCTATTAGCTTACTATTATTGGTCCTCTGTTAGAGATTAATAATTGTGTGAATATACAGTTTCAAAAAACTGCTGCAGTGCTAAATTTTTAAATGTTTATGTTGTATGAGTACAACATACCTCCTTTTGTTTTATTTAGAACAAAACTATAATCATTTTATTTATTATATTAAATTACCTGATATTGATATAGGTAAGATAATAAAGTATTATATCAATATAATTACAAAAACAAACTTACATAAGCTAGTGCTTATTTACAAAAACTCGTAAACTTAAACGTTTTGAATATTAATTTTGATTTAATGCAATCTACAATCTATACCACATTGGCACGATAAGTAGATGTGAAACAGATTAGTTATATACAAATAATATTAAATTATATTTAAAATATGATTCTGAAAAAGTTAACATTTTAATTTATTAGTCTATAATATATAAGGAAAACAGTCCGTGGGCTTCTAACATCAAGAAGTTATCAAAGTCCTAAACACATTTTACCTAGTGTAATTCCTTTTATATACTATTATGACCTAATTTAAAATGTTTCATTGTTGTATAATCGACTCAATAATACATGATAATCACAATCAAAATACATAATTGGCTTTTTGTATACATCAAACAATTCATAGAATAACTAAAAGTATTAAAGTTTAATATCAGATTATTAACATCTTCTCCAAATTTTTTAATTTGGTTTGCGGTCATCGTGTATTAAAATTTTCTGGCCATCAATTTCTATGACATCTTTTTTTTAACTTCTATATTTTGCACATATTATACAATGCAATTTTTTTTTTATTTAATGGGAAATTTTTCCAAGCTCTGATTGATCAACTTATATTTTTAACATGTTAACTGCCATGTTTCCGTGGGCGGCCATATGATATTGTATTGTATATCCTATTGATACACCAAGCATATTTTTCTGTTATTCCAAATTTGTTTATGCTATTGTATCTGGAAAAATATTTTAAAATATTTAAAAAAAATATGTTTAAAAATGTAATGGTTGTTCCCATTACACCACTGCACTTTTTTATTGTGGGTACATTATTATAGTGCCATGGAAAAGTTTATAATATAAAACCATATTTATTAATGGTCGCTAGCGGTCATATAGCGTTATAGTAATGATTAACCAAGACGCTGGCGTTCATTAAAGTATAGGCATTGAACCTTGCAGTATTAGCATACTGACAGATTTTGATTAACTTGTTAATCCAAAGTTACTTAGATGAGAACTAATCAAATATATTATTGTCAGTAATAACAAATTTTAAAACACCTAGAATTTTTTTATATTTAATTATTTACTCCGTAATTTATAAAATTAAACAGAATAATGATCAATAAATAATTTGTATCAAATCAGATTGATTATTTTGATTGTATGTCATGATGTTTAGAACTTAGTACATAATTTAATAAATTGAAGTCAATTAAACAAAAATATTTATTTTTAAAATGTAAAATACTTTTACCCGGCCGGCGAGAAATTGCTAGTTGATCGCTTATCTAAATGGATGAGCACACAGTTTGTACCCAAATTTCTCCCACTCTATTACCTAATTACAACCAAAATTCTCTCATTGACAGTATTGCCCTTGTTTCTACACATTTTGAGAGAATTTATAACGTGATTGTAAATAATGTTAAAACAATTTTTAGATACTAAAACAGAATAATAATTATCTCCTTTCAATACAGAATTTACCCTTTAGATAATTATAAATAAATATTAGGCAATCATTTGTTCATCTAATTATTATGTATTAATTCATATATGTGTAATAACAATATTTTTATTTATGTATATTATGATTGCAGAAAATTGTTTGTGGGCGGACTCAGCTGGGAAACTCAACAAGGTAAACTAACTATTATGCTTTTAAAATAAAAAATGAAAATACTCTAAATAAACTCTTGACTTTTATTTTTGATAAACATTGATCAACATTTTGGTGATCAAAAAGTTTAAAATATGAACTTACACTTAAACATTTTTTTAGAGTACCTATTCTTGAGTGAAAATTCAGCAAGCTTAGTTAAAAAAATATTTATTTAATTTGTATTTATATTTCTTTAGAAAGTCTTCAAAGATATTTTAATCGATACGGTGAAGTGATTGATTGTGTTGTTATGAAAAATAGTGAAAGTGGACGGTCAAGAGGTTTTGGTTTTGTCACATTTGCCGATCCAAATAATGTAAATGTAGTGCTACAAAATGGACCACATGTTTTGGATGGTCGCACTGTAAGTTAATGATCTGATTCTCAAAGTCCCGCAAAGATTGTTAAAAGCTGATTTTACTGTAATTTATTTGAAGGATTTTTTAATTATGAATACATTTATTTTTACAGATCGACCCAAAACCGTGTAATCCTAGAACTTTGCAAAAACCCAAGAGAAGTTCAAGCTATCCTAAAGTTTTTTTGGGTGGTTTGCCCTCCAATGTCACTGAAACTGATTTAAGAACTTTTTTTTCACGATATGGAAAAGTTATGGAAGTTGTAATCATGTACGATCAAGAAAAGAAAAAATCAAGAGGTAATATTTAATATTTTTTTTTTCTTTAAACTTAAGGTTTTAACAAATAAATATTAGGTTTCTAAACAAACATAAAACAATTTAATAACAATTCCAATGGTTAAATATGCTGGGTATACCTACTATATAATTGTTTCATCCATAAGTTACTTTTTAGTATAATTATAAAATGGTTTTATTTTCATAATCATTAGGTTTCAAAATAGATATAGGAAAATTAATTTTAGAATTTAAGTTAAAATTAGACATTATTGAATCCTCTAGATTTCTAGTTAAACATTTTTTTAAGACATGTTATATTTATATACTTACTAATTTAGGTATGTTAAAAAGTTATAGTTTTCTGAAATTTTATTTTTATATAATAAGGTTGTTTTGTTTAATGAATTAACTATCTAGAACATAAATTTACAATTTATGCGACTTATGACTAAGTTTTTGACTGTATTACTATTGAGTATACATAGTGTACAAACATTTTTTTTCATTTTTGAACTAGCTATTTCAGTATTTCATAGTTTTATGCCATGTGTTCTCAATAGTATTACTTATTGAAATATTTTTTTTTAATTTTCTTGATTTTTAATATTATCTATCTGTTTTTGTTTCCTAATTAAAGTGTTCTTGTTCTATTATATTAAGATGTTAAACATTTGATTATATCTTTTATGTTTGTTTATACACCTATTTATGTAACTTAATTTAAATTAGTATTATTATAACACTGCTACTAATTTATAAATTTTGGTGATTTTCTACTATATGATATTTTATTAACTTATTATCGGTATATTAGTTTATCTTTTTTAATAATAATTAATGTAAGGATTTATTCATTTAAACTTTCATATACTGTATGTTATAATTGTATTATATTACTATTTTTTCCGTTTAACATGGGCTGTAAGTACCTAAACATACAATTTTAAATTTAATATAAACAAAAAATTCTTACTTGTATTCCTAAAAATTTTTTGGTTTTTCTTAAGTAGTATGGTTATTTTTAAATTATGATACATGAATACTATTTAATTTACCCAGAATTCGAGCATTTCAAACATAATTTAATATTTAATTATAGTGTTACTGATAATAATACAATAAACTTCTCATCCACACGGTGGTTTGACTAAAAAAGATCTTTTTGTTGTCCTACAATCATAATATAGCATATTTAAATTCTAAAGAATCTGTTTGGGCTGTTAATTTTAATATAAAAATGAATTGATAAACAATTTTACAATCCTAACTTGTTTTATAGTTAAAATACCAATTGAAGATATTAAAGTGCAGTTGATTATATTCTTACTGCTACCTTAGATAATAGACCAATCCATTCTTATAATACAATTTGCTGCCCAATATAGATTCAGCTAAGCTCAAATTTAATTAATATGTTATATGTTTGTAATACAAAGCTATGCATACACTTTTTCTTAATCAGTTTTCTGTTTTAAATTTATTACACTTAAATTTAATGTATATAGCATATTTTGCTTTTAATAATTACTTTTAATTACATAACATAAGTATTGTAGAAATTACTAAATAATAGCTTATTAGCAGTGTCAACATGGTGTTAAATTTTCACCATAACATTACCAATGGTGTTTTTAGGGTTTGGATTTTTGTCGTTTGAAGATGATGATGCTGTTGATAGATGTGTAGCCGAGCATTTTGTCAACCTTAGTGGCAAACAGGTATTATTATTTTAGTAAATAAAATCCAATACTTAAATGTAAAGTTGGGTAACTTTGAATATTAAAAATGAACACCAACACAGATATATTAAATTTTTTGATTTGATATGAATTTCTGATTTCAAGCTATTTTAGTAACTCCAAAATGATTTTTAATTCAAAGTTACTTGTTTTACCTTGGTTTATATATTAATAGTTTTCTTTTTATACTTGATTGTTTTAATTTAAATATGATAATAATGTTGATGAAATACATTTCAACACTAAATCGTGTTAGACCCTTTCACTGCTTCTATCGTATTATTATGTTATAATTGCATTATGCTTATGTTATCTTTTCAGCAACAGTTATCATATCAAGAGAAATTTTCCATTTTATTTAATACTGTTACATTCCAAAATGTCAAACAATGATAAAATTGTTATAACATATTATCAAATATTATTTTTAATTTTGTTTTTTAACTTATTTACTTACAGTCATACATATATTAATAATTTTCATACAGTCATTCTATCCATAGAAAATAAAACAAAAATTTCACTATCCATAAACAAAACTATTCAAAGTTAAAAACTATCTGAAAATATAATTTATTAATATTTAATCCTACCAAATTTTAAATTAAGAATTTTTTTTGAATTAATGTTAATATTTGTTTGTAAAGCGTTGTCCGACTAAAAAGTTGAGTAGCTGTTAAATAATATATTTTGAGAAACAATTTTATTTTGTTTACACCACCTACAACTTAACTAATGGCATAAAAACTTAAACTTAACTATTTTAATATCCGTGATTCAATTTTATTCTTTCTGAAATTTAAATACTATAAACATACCTAATGTATTATAAAAATTTGCAGCAGTGAAAAGGTTGACAAATTAATATCCTTTAATTTTTTAAACAAAATGTTATTATTCCTTTGATTTTTAATTTTTTTAATGCATTTTTACACAAATAATGAAGTTAGATGTGTTAATTCTATTAAATAATTAATTTTTAGTGCAAATACATAAATTAAGCAGAATTTTACTGTCATATTTTAAAGATATTTATCTTAATTATTATATGTATTGTTCTCCTAAGGATAATTTAAAAACTATAATGTGTAATCATACTTTAAGAAATAATTTTAAGTTAATGTTTAAAAATATATAAACAGTCATACACTATAATAAATTAATATAGAATTAATCTGTAAATATCTATTATAGTAATAGTTATATATATTTACAGTTATTGTTAAGTTTAAATTAAAATTTCGTTATACAATATGCTTTTATAATTCATGTGCTAATATATCAACAATTAATATTATCAAAACTTAAATACTTAATATTCATATTTAATATTGTTATGTTTCAGGTTGAAATTAAAAAAGCTGAACCAAGAGATTCTAATAAAATGAACGATGTAGGAGCCAATCAGTGGGGCATGAATCAAAATAATCATTTAGCAATGGGTGTAAGTTTTATGACTTAATATATTAAATTAGAAAAACAATAATAAATGTACACATAATTTATGAACAGCTTTTTAGTGGACATAATGTTGAAGTTAGTTTATTAGGTCTTAAGTGTTTTGCTAATCAATCAATCTAAACTCAATGACTGATACTTTGTTTTTATTGTTGATAAAATAAATCTGTTAACACCTATCCAATTCTTGGATTAAATGCCTATAGAAGAAGTATGTGTCTACTAAAAAGTTGTATTATTTAAAGTCTTTATTAATGAGTTATATTTTTAGGGAATGGGCATGGGAGGCCCAGGTGGACAAATGGGAGGTCCCATGGGTGGAATGGGGCCTATGGGTCCAGGAAATATGATGCAAGGCTATCAGGGAGGATGGAGTTCTACTCCTCAATCACAGTACCCCGGTTATGGCACACCATCTGGTCCAGGTGGATTTCAGGGTTGGGGTGCTCCGCCTGGACCGCAAGGTCAAGGAATGGCTCCTCCAACTTGGGGTTCAAACTATGCTCCACCTCAACAACCTGGATATGGTTCATATGGTAAACACATTATTACTTAGTGTGAAATTTATTTTCAATATTTTTAATCTTTAATAATATAGCACCTCAAGCACCTCCACAGTCAAGTTATGGAAATAACTGGAATTGGAATATACCACAGAATGGACCTGCCGCAGCTACTGGACCTCCTGGACAAACTGGGCCAGGACCTCAAAGTAAGTTCTATTATAGTTGTTTTAAATTATTAAATTATATTATTAAATTCTGACATAATCAGATGATATGTATTCTCGTTCTGCTGGAGCAGCACCAGCCACTGGACCTACTCCGCCTGGAACTGCCCCACAAAAAGCTGGTGATTATGCTGGCTATGGAAATTACACTGGCTATCAACAGGTATGATTTATTAAATAATTTATTAAGATCTTTTAGTTCCTTAATTCATTTAAAATGTATTATTTAATTATAATAATATATATATTTTTTAAAAAAATAGAGGACAGTGTAAATTGTATGGTTTTAAATCATTTATGCATTATTAACCCAACATACCTATAATAATATATTACATATATTACATTATATTATAATGATATAATTATAAAATTACCTTACTATTAAAGTATAGCTATTCAATTTCTTTTGTTTTTTTTAAAAAATGAAATGTTTTTAAACCTCATTTAATCAAAGTATTTAAATGTACTAGCTAAATTAAAAATGTTCATATAATTTTTTAATTATTTCATGCTAAGCTTCAGTTGTAGAATTTATTTGTAATCACCAAACTAACCTAACCTATATAACTGTTGTAGCTGTCTCTTAATAGTGATTTGGATGCTAATTTATCATGCCTTGATTAATCTTAACTGTAGCTAGCATTTTTTCCCAAAGTTGAATTATTGAATGATGAGTTAAAAACTTAAACTATTGTATAAAAATGAAATCATATTTTAGTAACTTATAATAATTAAAGACATTTTAAAAAGTATGTATTATAGTAATAAGACATTTAAATGTGGCAAATACAATTAAAATTTAAATTGTACGTTCATTTATTTGAGTATATATATCTATAATTTTTATTTTTATCATTATTATATCATGTTTATTGTGTATGCTAATTGTTCAAAACTATTTTAATTTTTATCCATATATTAGGATTATATTTTAAAGTTAAAGTACTTTAAAAATAAATTAAAATATGATTTCATGTATTATCAATATTATTGTTACTATTTATGTTTTATAAGTTAATATAAGAAAAATAGTCCTTCTAAACAATATTCTTTCACTATCATAATCATATATATTAAATCTAGGAATTATTAATTTTGTTACATATATAAGATTAGAAAATTAGAAAATTAAAAAAAATTAAAAAAATGGTAGATGGTTCAAAACCCATAACAATAAAACTTTTTTCTTTAACAGTTAATTAACTTGAATAAAATAATATTTCCTTAATATAAAAATTTTAATCATTTTGTTCTTGACATAAGTATAAATTAAGTTTTTGTAATTAAATAATAAATTACTAAATGGTTTTAATATGCACTAATGAATTATATTAGTACTAATAGTTGGTTAAATATAATTCTTAATACTTTTATTATTAATGATTGTTAATAATATTTTTTTTTTCTTATATGCATTTACATATAGTTAAGATTTTAAGAAAATTATTTTTGATGATTTTTAATCAAAATAATGTATTTTAATATATTATACATCAAATTAATATTTTTCTTTGTATTGTTAAATTTTATTAATAAGTAGATGGGTTGAACTTTATTTCATTATTTAAATTTTCCTTACAACTAAGTATTTTTTATCCTCCATATTTAAGAATTATTTATGTATATTGAACATTTTTGAAGTATTATTTTATAGTTAATTTTTTTATGAATCCTATATAATACAATCTAAATAAATTTACCATTTTACTATTTTCAGTTCATATTATTAACTATATTAATAAATAAAAATACCTTTTTGTTTAAATCATTTGTGTTAAGCTTTGCTATTTAATGTAAGATAAGAGAAATTAATTAAACTTATTTCATTTTAAATTTTAATATTTACATCCTTGAGCATTGATGAATAAAGTCATGTCTTAAATACAAGGGCTGTACAATTAACATTTGTTCTAATTAAATTGAGCTTATACTGCCTTTTAAAATTATGCTCATACCAGATGGTATCATATTGAAATTAAATATCACATGCTCATTGTTTTGTAAATTAAAAATGTTTTAATTTCTTTCCTATTGACTATGTCAATTTAATATCAAATACAATTTACATACTACTCACTTATTGAAAAAAATGCAAATTTTATTTATTATTTTACATCTAAGAAATCATTATTTTTAGAGGCATAATAATTAATTTAATTTAAGTTTGTTATCATTTTATTTGTTATTATTATTTATTTTTTTTATTAGTCATCAATGATAATAGTAGTTAGTTGTAGTAATAATAGTTGATGTAGTGATAGCAGTAATATTAGATACATAGTTTTACATTTTGTTATGGGATAATATTGGAGTAAATTATATTTTTAGGATTCGACCAGCTATGGTGCAGGCCAAACTTATAGAGGGGCGGACGGCACAGCCGCTGGCCTCGGGTCTGGCGGTGGGTATGGTAAGCCATTTGACTTTAAAGAATGGCCCACTTCATGACTGATTGAATTCAATTAACACTTCTCTCAATATTCACTGGTTTGGGTAACACAATTATTATAATAACGAAACAATTAAAAATAATATAACTTATAAAAAAAAAAAAAATTTAGGAATATTATAGTATCGATTAATATTTGTAATTCTTACGTATATAATAGAATTATATATTAAATATCTATATTAATACAATCTATTTATAATTACTACATAATACTATTTAACTTATACTCGAATAACAAATGGAACTTAGCGTAATAATTATTATTTCCCTAGATTCTAATGGTTTTTTTTTTATTATTATTATATATTTAATTTAGCCTGTTTTTTTTTCTTTTAGACATATGACAATTGTTATCATAGTTTGTTTATTTTTTTCTTTGGTCTTAAGTAAAAAAAAAAGTAACGGCACCATGTTTTTTTAAGGTGAAACCAAAAGTGAGACTAGGCAGTACATCTAAAATATTTCGAATATAATTATTTTATAACTTAGTGTGAAGGGAATCGGGTTAAGGAATATAAATAATATTAACAAAATTCGGGTAAATTTCAAGCTCTTAGGTTTATAAAATTACTTTTAAAAATCACATTGTAATAGATAGCTAAAGAACCACTGGACTGATTAATTGGTAAAAAAATTTTAATGTACATACAGGCTTAAGGAAGATTCTCGAATCGTTTAAAAAATAAGTGTTGTTTTCATTTTTAAGTAGAAGTTGAATTATTTAATGAATAAGTCAAGGTTACTTTAAATATCTTGTCCCGACTATTTGTCATTTTTTTTTTTAATATATATATATATATATTTATATATAACAGAAGCTCGTCCTAGTAAGTTACTGGTTTTTTTTATAAAGTCACTATTTTTAAAATTTAATAATAAACTTAAGATTACACAATTAGTGGATAAACTTTAAAGTAATATTATCTGTATTTACTTATAGGATGACATTTTCTTAGTAATAATTTTTATTTTTTGAGAATATTACTCTCAAAAAATGATTTTTACCAAAACTATATTTTTAAAGAATTAACGACTTAAATGTGATGAGTTATAAGCATATTTTTTGTACAAAATAAGTCTAGGTTTACAGTTGTTATGGTCTTAAATAAGAATTTGTTTTAATTATTGAATTTTTTTTTATCAAGACATTTTATATATTCGACGGATAGGACACGATTGAGAACTTTTTTAACCTGTGACAAAAGCTATGAAATATTTATATAGATATTTATTTATATATTTCTCGTTTTATTTATTATTTATGAATGTTTAATTATTTTGTGAAAAAAAAACAAATTTGAGCTTTATTATTAATACTTTAGCCTGTAACAATTTTTATTTTGAGAAAAAAATCCTATTATTTATTGTCAGTTAGTGTTTTTTCAATGATGTAGAAGGTCGCTTTTGGCGTGATTTAAAACAAAATAATAATATAATAATAATAATAATAATAATAATTGTTTAAATATTAAAAAAAACAATACAAACAATTGAGTGTCCATTTTTAATTAATTCCCCTCCTATTTTTTTGGGCGACATTGCGAGTTGTAAGTAAATGTGTTTTCCCATACTTATTTAAACTGGAAATAAAAATAATTTTTTATTGTCTCCATCAACAATCTTTAGTAAAGAATATCATTCAGTTGTGAAAGTCGGCCATTTTTTTAATATATATATATACATAATTTTTCTTACTTGCAGTGTTGCCTATTCTTTTCTATCTATTTAATGTTCTATTTTTTCTAAAGAAAAAATTGAATTGAAAATTAGGTTTTTAAATTGTCAACTTTCTATAATTTAGTGGCCCCAGTAGTGACGCCAGTCGTTTCCGCCGGAGTACCGGCGGCGACTTACAATAACGCCCCAGGACCAACCAGAGCGAATAATTATAATTCAAACCAAGCACAACCATACCATCCTTACAGGCGCAACTGAACGTATTATTATTTGACTGGATCATCACTGGTGACATATGTTCACTCATGCTCCTCGTACTATTTCTAATCATTCTTATTCTTATTAATAATAAACTACTATTATAAGCTATAAAATACACATTGTGATTGTGTTTATTTATAAGAACGAAGCTAATTATTACATTAAATCAACATTTAAGTATTTCTACTTACATGTTGATTATATTGTAATAATATTATAAATAGAGAATACTTTGTCATTTTAATTTTTTTTTTATGAATTTTATCGTGATTATGTCCAAGCATACTGTATATAAAATTGATTTTTTTGTTAAAACCTATCAATAGGTTATTTTGGTCAAGAACTAAATAGAAATGAAAGTTACTTAACGGTAACCACACTAAATTATTTAGTATGTATTAAAATTTAATTCTTCAAAATCACAATATTGTCAATTTATTTTTTTTTTATTGTAAATAATAGTTTTGCTTAAAGTAGGTATTTTCAATGAACTAAAAATGAATTGATGATAATTATTCTCTATAAATTGATTTATACTCATAAAGTCAGTTATTTTATATTTATATCGTCCGTTGCGTGAATTAAATTTACTGGTAAGTATTTTTAAATGTATTTGAATAAAATAAAATTTTAGATTCTGAACCCAACTAAAAAGTTCTAAGTTGTAAAAAAAAAATTGTTTGTTTGGAAAATCCCTGTGTATTAGTATAAGTGCTCCATAATTGCATGTTTTCAAGTTAATTCAATTGAATATTATATTTGAAATTACAATTCCATTACAATAAATATAGATAAAAATAAATTGCCAAGTATCCATTATGTATGTATTTATTTTTTAAATCGTCAAGAATTTTGGCTGCATTTGCAGATAGTTACAATTATTTTACATCAAATACAATCTTGGTGAATAAAACAAAATTTGTATTGTAATATTATTTTTTATTTGGTAAACAAGCTTAAAACTTAATTATGTTGTAGATTGTTGTGTATTATATTTTACTTTTTTACACCAATATTCAAATACTCTATATATTAATAAATTTATTACCCACACTATGGCAGTGTTCAACATTATTTAGGTTTTCGTATATAATTTCATCTAGATAATTTTAAAAAATCAACTTATTATCTAAGAATTTTGCTAACTATATTGTCTATATTTTTCTTCTTTCAATCAATTTAATTAAATGATACAACGAAGTTAACCTAAGTTGTATGTTATAAATTGTAGTTTATTTATGATAACATACAATTATTGGTAAAGATATATTAAGTTAAATGTTGATAAGTTTTAAGTAATGGCTTATCAGTGTGTGTTCCTCACATTTAATAATAGTGATGGGAATAATCAAATGATTAGTAGTTTTACTGGATCTTTGGAAAAATAACAAAAATACTTAACAGTATTGTTGCGGATGTAATATTTGAGTGATCTTGCGACATATTCTGTTTCATCAATAGTCTTCTAAAGCAGAGCAATTAACGAAAAAAAACTAACAACCATAGGAGTAGACCCCTCAAAAATGTGATAGTATTATTTTTTTGAACAATTACATAAATATTGAATTTTAATTTTACAGTAAATTTGCTTTTAAAAGTTTCATTTAATATACCAACTAATTTTTTTATCATTAGAATATCGCTATTTATTTATTTTCATCTGGTTGTTTTATTTAATTAATTTTATTTTAATAAATTTGTCTAGCCACTATTTTATAATTCGATTATTCTCATCACTATTCTAAACAAAGCTATACAAATGAACTAACAGTGTGGTCAAACCTTTGTCTACGTTCGCAATCGTCGTATCATGTATTCCAAAATAATATTTTTACTAATGAATAATGTATTCAATTAGTATTAATATTTTAAATATTTTATAGCGTTTACAATAATTTGAATTAGGCTCACACTTCACCGTATCCGTGTCTTTATTGATAATGTTCCTTCGTGCAGTGCGTTTTTTATGTGTATACCAATGATATGAATAGTGTACCTGATAATAACATTTTATATTTTATTTTAGTGTTCAACACGAATTAATGTACACTGGATACCATAAGGCATTGATCTATAAACTAGTTTATAGGTATGTCTATGCTGGGTACTAACCCAACCTAAATGAACACCTATTTTTCTTGGGCCTAAACAGCCAAACTGATTTCATTATGTTATATATATTTTAAAATAGTCAATCCATTAGTATACATTTAATTCTCTTGGAGCGGTAGTACACTTATACTTTTGGAAAATCACCAGCCACTTAACGAGCTTTTTATCATGTATCGTTATGTATCCAGTGTATTTTAATTATTGGTGGTGCACATAACATTAACTGTTGCTCTGTTCCGGTTAATAGATAATTATAAATATCTATAAACCCTGTACACGCACTGAGATGTAATGGACTGGAAACGACATGGTCGGGGGACGGTCACCAAAAGGTTCATCACACAGGGGATCGACTGTTTTCAGCTCTACCGGTAGTTTCATTTGGCTTCACATTTTGTATCTTAGTCCATGTTTATACAGATGACGTTGTAAACTCTTGGTCCCTATTTCGACCCCTTTAATTGTCTCTTGTACAGACATTCGTTGCCAAGGGCCACTGATAAGTTGCTCGTTTCCAGTCTATTATATTATTATTATTGTTTTCTGATATATCTTAGTCAGTGACCTTTCATGACTGTAACCCATAGACCTAAAAAAAAGGTCTTATAGGTCTATAATGTAACCACATTGGAAAAATTTGAATAATATATTTTTAGAGACGAGCACAAAGGATTAGACCGGCCGGTTTCCTTGAAAAAATTCGGAGTCCGTTGTATATCAAGTAGGTTAATAATGCGGCGTGGTTTAGTTAATGTGTGTCATACCCGAAGCCAATTAAAGAGAACAACCAGATAAACCGTAATGGAATCATGGAGGGTTCACAAATCACAATTCGCTGTATCGTGGAGAGTTGAATGTATTAAACTAGTATAGGTAACGTGTGGACCAACATTTTGTTACCTGTGTATTAAATATACAGAGAACTACACTACACGACGAGGTGTGAACCGTTAAACCGTTCGCAACTCAGTGGCGCCGTAGTGTTTAAAATATACTATATGACGTCGTACATCGAGGGGGCCCATCATCTCCATTTTAAAATTGAACCATCATTATTCTTACATTTTAAGGTAAATTCTTTATCTCTGCAGTACCCTACTGTTCTTCTATCTAAAAAATCTACCATGACATGTAATCAATATTGGCTTAAAAGTTGAGCTGTAGTCAATTTTTGGTATACTCTGTTAAAACTTTATTATTACATGATACCTACAAAAGTAACGTCCAATCAGAAATCGTATTTTATTGACTCGACTTGGTGGTTACAATGACTATGGACAAGGTATACGATGGTCACACTACACCATGTCGTGTCTTGTAAAATATTTTTTTCTCGTTGGCCGAGCCGCTACCGCATCAGTGATATCAGAATATAGCCACTTTTTCAAAAGTTGAAAGTTTCATTGTAAGGCGAATTCATAGCTACGTCGTTTGTCGTGTCCTGCGAGGGCGTGATGTATAAGTATTTTATTCTCGTTTATAGAATTTTTTTTAATGAAGTGAAGTTTAATCTGGCATCTATAGGACTTGGGTAGGTATACTAATTAATAGGTAATGTATTATTGCTTAAGCTGCACATACCTTAGTATGCTTACACGTTTTTTTAAAATTATGAAATTTAAATTAAAGTACAGCCGTCATACTAAAAAATCAATATATTATTTATTACCATTTAAGAAGACGCTACACGGCCATTTGTTGTCTCTGTGTTACAAGTGCGTAAAATGGCAAATTTACGCTCAGTGGATCACGTTTAGCTTCGTTGGTTTAAAAATTATAGTGAATCGACCTATTATGAAACTTGATTGTAAGTGCGTTTTTTTATGATTGTTCAATTTTTTATCAAGTTTTGAGTAACTAAAAAAATGGTTATAACTCACTTAAAAGTTGAATTATTACAAAAAAAAAACCACGTATACAAAAATAGCAAATGTTCTTACCATCAAGTTTCACAATACGTCGATTCACTTAATTTTTAAAACAACGGAGCTAAACGTGATCTGCAGCGTGATGTTACCCACTTGTAAGATGGAAACGACAAAATATGTCTGTATAGCGTACTAGCGTCATCTTAATGGTGTTTGTCCCGAGGATTCACGAACATGCACTTTACGTTTACATACAAGGTACGAAATTTATTGTATATTAATTATTAATATTATATATTTCTTTTGGATGACAATAATGAGTCTGTTGATTGTTGAGTCGTGATTATTTACGCCCCAAAATACCTATGTACCTAAATAAATAATCGTTAGAGAATATAGCAGTTCAATATCTTGCACTACCGCGTACAAGTGCTTATTATAAACGTAGTAACTAAAATTAAAAGGAAATCACATTGAAACTCCTGCGATTGGAACTTTAATTTATTCTTATTATGATTTTAAAATAACTTTATAGATATTGGTATGTAATAACCGGAGCCGTACTATTGTACTAAGGATTTGCGAGAACCGGTGTTAAAATATGATTGGGAAGTGTAACATAAATATTGAATTTCCACTAACAAGTTTATTTAAATAGGTAGGTACAAACCATTTTATTTGATTCGTTTTGAATACCCTCATAAAATTAGCAGCATAGCTATGAAAAACACGTATGAAATACATTAAACAAGCTTGTTGGACATTGTAGGATTACTCCCAGACTTTTTGCACTTTATTTTTGCCATTTGAGCTTTTGACACTTGCGCTGGCAACTATACACTAACAGCACAACATTAAAAGCATAACTGAATAAACTTTTAAAAGTACAAAAATAAAAGTTGGATAAAAACGGCTTATGCCAATTTTAGTATAAAAATTAGATTTTAGGTTTTTATTCAACTGCTTTATCTGTGGAATTAATATTTTTTGTATTCAATTTAGATTTATATTATCCAATTTCTACTTTTTTGTTCAACTTTACTATGTATCTAAATTTAATAAATAAATATAAACTGACCAAAATTTTTTTAATTAAATAACCAAATGAAAAATTTAATAAAAAGACCTAAAATAAAAGTTTTGTATTGTCTTTTATTCAACTTAGACATTTTTTATTGATCTTAGATTTTTCTATTCAATTCAATATTTTTTTAATGATGTAATTTGAGTAAACATATATGTTGGATAAATAATATACTAATTGAATAAAAAGGTTAATTTGCATAAAAAAATGTTATAGGTATCTAATTTTTATTCATATTAGATTTTTTGTTCAATTTAGATTAATATTTAATTTAAATAAGATGTTCTTTTATTGAATCATCTTGTTCTTCTTGTGGTTTAATAACTATTGTCGTACCTATTTTCAATTTATTAACTTTTGTATTTTGTATGATGCCTATTTTAACATAACGTACCTATTTATTTATTAACTAATCAAAATAGGTATCTATGTGGCTATGTCAGAAATAAAATTTATTATTAGTTAATGTGGCCGTTCATTAATTGTGTATAAAATGTATAAAATGTATAAATATGATTTTGAACGCAGGTACATCTATTGAAACCGGTGAAAACATGTGGCGTTGTTGTAGCTTTTCTAAAAATAGTAGAACCTTCAAAATGAACATCGTCAATTTGAAAATTATAACTAAGATTATTGCAGTGAACAAAAATCATGCAGACTGCAGCAGTAAAAAGAAAAGCAACCGATAAGCCAGTAAAGTTCATTGTTGTTTTATTCGACATTCTAATGAAAAGTAAGTTCGTAAATTAGAAATAATTGATTTAAAATACGCTAAAACTTAAAAGAAACGCAAACAATGCACGCCGTAATATTTTACCATTGACTTCCATCAATGAAGTAGATAAGTATGTAATAGAATAACTGGATATAAAAAACAATCCAAGATAAACATTTTATACCTCTCAAAAAATAATGTAATACGTAGCCGATTTATTAACTATTTCATGCAAATCAAATTTAAGAGCTTTTTTTTCAAACAAAAATTATTGTTTGTCTTGATGTCTGTAGGCACAAACATTGTTTACCAATTTCGAACTTTCCATGGCTATTTGAACGATCATAATATAATGCTACTTTAATATTTTGTATTCATATTGAAAGATAAAAAGGGAGTAACTTATAATTTTTTCTAATAATAAATGAACTATGTAGGTACTACCTAATGAATCGTTGATAGTGGGTTCAAATTGAATAAAATTATAACCAGGGCTAGGATTTATATGCAA
>PVMI01006774.1:394-10996 GCA_008528875.1 Aulacorthum solani | reverse complement strand
ATTGATCGTTAAATATTAGCAAGTAATTACAACATGGTATATTTTTACTAAGATAACTAACAGCGGCTTGACCCCCAACCCTCCCCTCGTGAGTGTTGATATTTTTTCGCTGTCAGTATGTTATGTAGGAATGTGAGCTTCCTAAATTTTTACCTCGTAAATTTACCAATTATTTTTTACTGAAAAATTTAGCGTGTGGCACCTCAAATTAAACATTTTCACGAATATTCATCAGTTATAACAATATATTGATATAATTGAATAGTTTATATAATAAAATGTAATTGATGATTCAATTTCTACTCTATCGTCTCGATCAGACTGGGAAGAATTGAATTGATTATTATTTTTTATTTATTTTTATTGTTATTAATAACAATTTTATATATATATTATATATATATATATATTTTTTTTTTTTGGTGTACCTACATATCACTTAATACTAGCTGGGTAAAATCTATTTTATTTTTATTATTATTTATTATTTTTTATTTTTTACTACTAAATTAATAATTACAATTTTAACTATTATACAATTAATCTCTAATATATATATATATATATATATAGAGAGAGAAAAAAACTAACACAAAGATTGTGAACTGTGATAAATAAAACTAAAATACTAGAATTGAATTAATTTTGTTTTTTTGTTGTCAATGTGATATAATCAAGATATTTAAATTCCAACAAAAGGCACTGATGGAATGATTATATAATACATGCACGCAAAATAAAATATTTACTGAAATTAATTAAAGATGTAGAAATAATTATAAATTGTCTATCAAATTAAAATTAGTTTATTCCTTAATAAATTAGTAATGTTAAACGTTTGAAGGGTTTGGGGCCTCGGTTAAACTACTCTGATTATTCTAAAATTTTCTATACATAATTTTTATTTTTAATCATATTAGGACTAAAACCTTATAAGGGGAATCAGTCACAAAATATTAAAAATTTAAAAATAGAGACCCCTGTAATTAATGAACACCCTACTGACCAGTAAATAAAAAAAATAAATGTTACCAAAATTATAAGTTCATGAAAATGCGGCAGAGAGAAGTATCTGGGATATCTCTATGGTAACATACCAAAATTTACCAAATTAACGTAAATTTTTCTCGGTAAATCACCAAAAAAAAATTTAAGTAAATCGTACACATCTAATTTTAGGTATCTCTTACGTTTATATATTTCTAGTTCCACCACCACTGATGGGTGTATTTATTACTTTCCGGAAAATATGATCAATATTTTGTAAAATAATGCTACACGAATGCTTGAGTATATATATATATATATATGCCTAATATTTTAAAGAAAACTTTCTGAGTCTGAGAATTAAAGTTCATCGGCGAAAGTACAATATTAATAGTAACGATAATACAGAATAACGTAACTGTTAACCATATTGTACCGTAAAAATGTGAGATACCTAAATGATGGCAAACAAATCTCAAAACAATAGCTAGAATAAAAAACCAAACTTTATGTCCGGAAGATATATTTTTGCCTCCATAAAAATTAACACTCAAAAAGTATGAGCACACTATATATACATTCAGTGCAGTTTTTTTGTTGTTGATAATTTAACTAATCAATATAGGTACTTATGAGTTATGGGGAATAAAAAAGTGATCTACACCACAGTTGCCTATTTCAGATTCGAAATCTAGCAGCTATATTATTATTATGGAACCACAATCGATATTTCCTAAGAGAAAATCGTATTAAATATTTAATACGAAATGTCTTGTCACTTGGATCATAACAGATATAGGTGCAGTGAAACCTCGGATCTCGAACTCCGGTATCTCCAAGTTTCTGTAATTCGAATTTTTTTTTTTTACAGTCCTTATCATAAATTCTCTCGGTCACTCAAAGTTTCAATACGTCGAATTTTTTCTTTGGTCCCTCGCGACTTCGAGGTACCGAGATTTCACTGTATTATACGAAATGAGCATTATAGTATTACTAGCGCTCTCACCCGAACAACGAGACATTGACAGACAAAACAATATAACGTTACGAATTAGATGGCGCTCAGTCCGTTTCCGAAATTTCGCATATTTTGTCAATTTTAGCAAAAAAAAAGTACACATTTCATTGATTTTATTCGCATAATATGCATGTTTCACATTTTTCATATTTTTCTAAAAAAATTGATTAACATTAACTCAACCGGTATTAGAAAATATGTATTTTTTTCGAAATTTCAAAAATACAAAAAAATATTTTTAATTATATTTCTAGCTCAATGCCGAAATGCCAACTAGTTACCTATAAATTTTTTCAGTTATAAATAGTTTTTATGTATACCATTAATTTAAATAAACATCAAAACTTTCTCTTTGTAGGTGTATATTTATTTCAAAATGATCTATTTAAAAAAAAGCATAGGAGAAACAAATGTTTCATACCAAAATTTACCAATTCCATAATTTATGGGCAAAAAGTTCCTTTTCAATTTCCTATTATAAAGTTATTTTTTCTTTGTGGTTTTAATACACACATAATATTTTGCCTATAATTTTTTTCCCATATGAACTTATTATATCGTCATAATCGCATGAACAAAAAAAAGATAAGCATTATATTTTTAACGACAAAAATATAAAACTGTAGTACTCAGAGAAACTATACATGTTTAATTTATAACTATTTTACATTCCAACAAGTTTTAAAATATCGTGCTAACTTCAATGTATAGATCTATAGAAACCATAGCTAACAAGATATGTTTTGGTGGGATAATCGTGGTGACTGCATATCTATTGTTATCAACGATAAAATCATTAAAATATAAATGAACATTTGTGAACATTGTTAATTTACCTAAAATCAGTATGAGTGATGTATTATATTGTTATTGTTTATTATTACTATTTTAATATTACAATACAATATCATCATGAAAAGAGTAGGTACTGCCCCTAAACTATTAAAAGCAGCAAAATCAATAAGTTGATTGTTGGTAGATACCTCGCTTATAATATTAATATTTATATATATAGAGTACTAATATTTTTTTGTTTGAAATGTTAGGAACTACGGCCTAAAAGAAAAACAGAACAAAAACCGTGTAACGAGGGGTAAACAAGATGATATATCAAAATTTATAAAATTCATTAGTATACATTCAAATTTAAACGTTTGAATACATTTTTAAACTATTTTTGATCATGTTTATTATATTTTATTATTTTCAGACTTCAGTACATACAAATTATATCAATAAATTATTATAATATTCAAGTCTTTAGTGGTTTTTAGCAAAAAAATCTTATTTCTGCATTACTCCATTAGATTATCATACAGGTTGTTTGTAGCTAAGATAACCAACACTAGGATTATGTATTCGCGTCCAGAGACACATATTATAGTAAATTAGCATTGGAGAGCAACGCCGATTAAAATGTGCTACATCATTTATTTAATTCTTCATTGCAAGATTAATTAAAATGTAATAACTGTTTTATTATTGTGAAAATAGCAGTTAACGTTGAATAATAGATTTATATTAAATACAGACGAATAATTATAGTTGTTTCCAAGTATTTGAATGTCAAAATAAGTTTCAAATATAATTTTTTTATTAGTGCATATTGTTAAATTTTAGGAACACCTCCTGTTATCGAATATTCGATACGGCATTCATTTGTGCCCCTTTTGATTTTGAAAAGTCCGTTCTGTCCCCATTCGTAGCCCATCGAGTTGACCAACAACCAATAGTCCATACCATCCTCGACTCCCCATCCAATCAACTTAGCACGTACATGTCTCACAAATTTAGCTGATTTCGCTTTTTCGTAAACACCTGTAACAGTCGACAAATTAAATTACAATAAATTGTGTACAGCATTTGTAGCATAATATATATTTGTCGATCGTTTCCACAAACTGACCACTTTTGTAGGAAAAAAAGTCATCGTGCATATCGAAAAAAGCGACTACTGGACCGTGAGCCAGCACTTCCTTTTGAATAGAGACAACCATATCCGGTCCACTTAGTAAATACCAATCATCGACTGTGCTCGAAAATAAAATTTTAAGAATCAAGCAATATATTATACAATAAATATAATATGTCAAACTCGTCAACTTGATATCATTAGCTACAGCTGTAGTCTCACCTTTCACGTGATCATGGTTGTAATGGATTGATTTGTTACCGTAACAATACCTGACGCATGTGTGTTTGATATTGGTTTTTGGTAGCTCGCAAATGGGTGGAAATTTAAAGGGTTGACATCCCTGAGCGATGCAATGACAAAAAAGATTATTATATTTCAATAATGCATGGCCAATGGATTATAAAAATTACATCGTTAGTGTTGTATTTGCCACCGGACACCACCCCGTGACTTTTGAAAAATCTCCAAGGTTCATACGAATTAACGTGATAGTTATAATTCTGACCACTGCAGGATATTAGTTCTTCGGCGGATAAGAGTTGATTGTAACTTCCATTAGTCCTTATGCACATCCTGTCTGCTAATGCTCCGATTGCGGCATACGCCTGATAAGGATCCATGGTCAGTGTGGTTATAGGTTATTAATCTAGGGCTCGGATTTCAATGCATTCGCATCTTTTTTTGGGGATGTATTGCTCGTTGATTTCCAAGCTACAAATATTTTTCAAGTAGGTACTCCGTGTTCTAATCACAATTATTTTTCGGGGCATTTTTTGAAGTTTTTAATGCATTTTTTAACTTTTTGGGACATTTTTTTACCTATTTCTCGTACTAGACGTATTATGACTAAAAAAATGTACCTCATTGTAATATAAGTACTTACTACACAATAGTGAAGTATTAAGTAATATCTGTAAATTATTTTCATTTTGAACTTAAAAGGGGTAAATCAGTTTTAAATTAGACACGGCTTTTCAAAACCGACAGATAATATTATGTCAGATAATATTATGGCCGATTGTTGGACGCTTTTAGTCGTGTTCCGTGTTACCAATCATTTTGAAAACGCATTTTTTGATATTTTTAGGGCGTTTTTTAGAGTTTGTAGGGTCATATAAATGCATTTTTTGAAAAGGCATTTTTTGATATTTTTATGGCTTTTAAATCCGGACGTATTATATTTAAAATGCATTTGTTTCGATTACGAATTCGTGTATTTACTAAATCAATCGGCGAGTTTCCTTGATTGTGGACTTCGCCTATGGTTTTGCAATGCGGCCAGTGAATTCTCGAGTCAAATTCCTTGGAAATTTTGTCATCCGATACGTACATGGGATCGCTGGTTTTAATTCTTCTGGTATCCATCGACATTAAATGTTCTTCTTCCAGTGTATTATGATCGACATTTTCACCGTCCTGTAATCATATCATTATAGTTTGATTGAGTAAGAAGATTGCTTAAAAAAAAAATTTTAAATATTTATCAATTACCTATATCAATATTTTACCTGACGATGATATTTTATAATTTTTGTTTTAAAAACCTAACACAAAGTCAAATAATAGTAAAATATAAAGTCGATACATATAGAACCTTCAAAAACGTTAGTTTCGATCATTTTTCTGATACTTGTTTTTACTCAAAAATCATAAAAAAAACTATTTTACTTGAAAACTGAAATTCTATTATACTCTATTGGTTGTGTTGATTATACAATAATTTAAATAGGGTTCTAAATTTGAAATATTTCAATGAAATAATGAAAAATACTTTTTTTTTCTTTTGAACATAATGTTTGGTTTTAGGTATATGATGAGAAATAGCAAGGCTGCAGGGCATTAATTAGTTAATGTTAAGTTACTGTTAACTAAGTTAATTAACAAGTTCATTTTTTTAGAACTAACTCCTAACTTAACGAGTTACATTTTTTCCCATGCTATTCAGTAACTTAAGAATTAGTTAATTTTATTTTCACGTTAAGTTAATTTTTTCCTAAACTCTTTTCCTTAAAATAAATTCAATTTCGTAAAAATTTGTTTTATAAAAAAAATCCAAAATATTGAATATATCAATCAGTAAATAATAATTTATAATAATAGTTATTATATTGAATATTCATAGAAAATATGATATAACTATAATAGCATATTAAGTAATAATATTGACAATGATTAGGTAGGTAATGACTAAAGACAGGATTTAATTGCATTGGAAAGACACGAAAATTGCAGATTAAAATTCTATAATTAAACCAAAAAATATGTAAAAGTTACATAATAAATTGCACTAAAAAAATGCAAAAGTTGTATAAAAAAAATCAGATAAATGTTACGTTTTTGAAATAAAATTAATTTAGATACATTTCCAAATTATGCTCATTAAAATTAAATCTTCTATATCACTTAAAATATGTTCGTACAAAGAAAAACTACTTTCTACGTCTACACTAGTTATTGGTGCATATTTAGACAGTTTTGTCACAAACAAGGTAATATAACCTTTCCATCTGATGAAAAATCTTCCTCATTTTCATTGTGAAGAGCAATCCAAATTGAAATTGTACGATAATAACTCTTAATAATGGCTTTATGGTACAACCATAGATTATCTACTCATACCAAAAATTTGAGTTAAATATTTTGTTCATTTAAACACACACAATTGCAAAAAATTGCAAAAAAATTTAAAATTGCAAAAAATTGCACTACAAAATCAATTATGCATAATACATAAAGTATTTATATCGACTATACATTTGATCAGATTTGGTTCATCTTAACTGCAAAAAAAGTTGCTATATCAATTAAATCCGGTCTTCAATTATAATATTTGGTATAGTTGTGGACCATTTACGTTGACAAATGCTTAAAAATAATTTAATTATATTTTTGGATTTCATCATTGATTAAAATACAATATAAAAATATAAATAGTTACAAACATTTATTCAAAAATTGTAGGACATTTATTGAATTATTAATTATTATGTTATTTGTTAGCTTTAAAGAAAGGAAAAGAGTTATAATTATAAATTTTATATTTAAAAAAGTAACTTATTTTAAACTAAGTTAAGTCACTTTTTTTTCTAAATAAAAGTTTAAAAAAGGTAACTTTTGACTTTAAGCTCAACTTACCGATTTACAAAAAAGTAGTTAACTTGTCCAGCCTCGAGAAATAATACATCTATTACACACAGAAAACATTGATAATGAATAGGTAACTTATCAGTTATCAATTACACCTTATTAATTAGTTGGTGTATAATAATATAATATAAATGGTTTCAAAATCAAGTTTGTAACTGTTTGAGTATAGACAATGTATATTAGTTTTAATTTATTGTATTATAATATTATATAACTGTATTTATGAATAGTTCATGTACTACGGTTTCAAATTGATTTACCTAATAACTCAAAATTAAAATGTACTAAAATGCCTTTTTATAGCCATTTTAAGTACAAATTCGATTTTTTTAAAAAGGTACTTTACATACTATTACAAATTTGATAAGTCAAATCACATAGAACATATTTAAAATATTATTTACATCTTTTAAAATGTAATAAATTACGCCATATATAAGGATTATGTACCTAATTTTTTAATAAGGCATATAATACTTTTCTTATTTTTATGTCCAACCCATGTATTTTTTTAAGGTAATTGCGAGCTTCCAAACGTTGATTTTACTACACTAAAATATTTATTACTCGTGGGCCAAGGATAGTGTATCATTAAAATGATTAAAGATAGTTAATAATCAGTATTTATCATAAGTGTTAATGTATTGTGTATACAAATGTATTAAAATGTTTTATAATTACTTACATTCAAAGTTTTTAACTCGTTTGTTTCGTCAATTATGTAATCGTCTGTTGATAATTTTGCCTGTTCTGTTAAGTAAGAACTTAGTGACATTACGGAAATCAAAATTATCATCTTAGCCATGATGTTAATTGTCAAACGCACAAAATATTCAAATGAACAACAGTATAGATCATAGGGATAACTGGAAGACACGCAGTTGTTATTACAATAAATGTGATCTGTTTTTACCTTACATACCTTTTATATTATGCCCCCAATCCCCATCTTAATGTAGAGCCGATCGATTATTTCAATTATTTTACATACACTTTAAACTTATAATAGCCAATAAAAAAAATAATGTACGACCGTTACAGATGTGCCTTTTTATGTCTGTACATAATGTACACTTGTTGGTCGTAAAAACAAATGACAAAATGCAGTTAACGATGTATCGAATTCGACAACGTATTAACGTATTCGAAATAGTCGCCTATGTCACAGTTTTAAAGATATTAATTGTTTATTTATTATAAAATACGAATTATACCATTCATTTGTTAATTATTATTTCTTAATACTAATAGAGCAATAACTGGGATAGTAAAATAGTAAAATACGTATCATAATTATTAATTTTGTGATATTAATTATTACTAAGTGTTATGTGTATCATTCAATTATCAAAGATTAATGGCTGACAATAATTACTATTTGTAAATGAAATTTTAGTTAATTTGTTTATCAATAGCATACCTATTTTATTACAACATATATTCAAATTGTAAAAATAAATAATTATACCCCCCCGGTTGTGTGATTTCCCTAGGTTAATAGTACCCCCGTTACAAATTTCCTAGGATATTTATATCCATCAAAATTTTATACCGGGGGTGCAAATATCCTAGGGTACCCTCCACGGGGTATCAAAAACCTAGGAAATTCATACCTCCGGTTTGATAATTCTAGGAAACCTATACAACTAAAATATGTAATACAGTGCAGACATACAGCAAAAGTGTACTTGTCAGTCTTATTATGACCGGGGGTACTAATAACCTAGGGAAATCATACTCCCAGGCCGGTATAAATATCCGGAGGTATGATTTGCCTGTTACAATACAGTACTAGCGAAAAAAATCAAGTGTTAAAACGATTTTATTTTTTGCAAAATAACTCATGATATCTTCAAAATACCTAATGATCAATACCAAATTTCAATTCTTATAACGAATTGTGGACATGAGTTTTGTCATAGAAAGGGTGACTTGCAAATTTTGAACGTGGAATCGAAAATTCTAGCGAAAAACATGCAAACTACTGATGGAGATTTTGAGCAGCTACCCCAAAGTGAGGGGGCCTACTTCATGGATTTAAGTGTTGAATATTTATTAAAATATGTGATAAATTTACCAAAATAAACGACAATAGGTCTAGAATATAAAATATAACAATTACGAGAAAAAAAATATAATATCTTAAATATGCAGAAGAAATATCAGGAAATAATAATTGACAAAATGAAAAATGTTTTATGTTAGTAAAAAAGTACTGTTAACAAGAGAAATTAAGCGAGTAAATGTTTAAAAATGCATGCTCTTCATGGTGGGTTTGGTAAATTTTATCAACTTTTGTTAGTGTATGGCCATGTTATATTTACAAAAAATAAATGGTGTACACAATATAATAGTAATACAATTATTTTTTGCTTTGTGCTTTTTGTCTTGAAGTAGTAGTTAATAAATAATTTACAAATAAACAAAAAAATTCGTTTTTTTGCAATATATAAACAATAAACATCTTTAAAACTGTGACATACGCTACTATTTCGAATAGAAACGTTACCAAATTTGACACCTCATAATCTCATTAATTGCATTTTGTCATTTATTTTACGATTAACTCGTGAAAAATGTGAACAAACATAAAATGTGCATAATAAGCGGTTGTAAATTATTTTTTATTGACTGTTATTAAGTTTAAGTTTAAAGTTTCTGTATAATAATTGCACTATCAGCTCTACATTAATATGGGGCATAATATAAAAGGTATATAAGGTAAGAACAGATAACATTTATTTTAAAAAGAACTACCTGTTGTGCAGCTGACTCGATGATCTATACTGCAGTTGTTGTTCAATTCGATATTTCGTGCTTTATTAATTAATATTATGGCTAAGATTATATTTTTGATTTCCATAATGTTTTTGAGTTCTTACTTAACAGAACAAGCAAATTTATCTCCACCCAATAACATAATTGATGAAATAACCGACAAATTAAATAAATTCGTGACAAAAACATTGAAGCTAAGTATAAAATATTTTAAAATATTTGTATACACAATACATTAACACGTATGATAAATACTGATTATTAACTATCTGAAATAATTGTAATTATACACCATCATGGTCCAAGAATAATACATTTTAGTTTTTATTTGGTTGGTAAAATAAAGGGTATATAATTTTACAAACATCATGTTTTGATTATCTAATTATCAGATAAAGACATTGAGAACAATTAATAAATACAAATAGGTAGTTGGTCTATGATTTTTTTACTATCCCATAAATGTTAAAATAAAGAACAAAACATTTTTTTTTTCTTATAGATACTATTAGGTATTCATTTTCAAAAAATACATTTTTTTGAATTACAATGAATTGCTATCCTGATTTGCAACCTTGGCTAAATATAACTGCTGTGCTTTTTGAAGCGCTGATTTGAATTTTCTATATTTTACAACACTTTGAAAGGAGCAATTGTAAACTCAGCCCAAGGAAAAAAAGTCTATTGTAAACTCTACCAGTGATTTTTCAGATAAAAATGATTTAGAAGTAAGTTGGGCCTTAATAAAAATAAACGT
>PVMI01006772.1:2058-12685 GCA_008528875.1 Aulacorthum solani | reverse complement strand
TTTATTTTTAAAAAATAATTTTAATATATTCTGTTATCGGTGTTTGTATACACTATACAGTATATACATTTTACCATCAAAGTTTATTGAATAATTTATATCATATATATTTTTAAACTGTCCATTTCAATAGAATTTTTACTGTGACTAGTTTTTAATGTTATGATTTTTATATTAAATTTCACTAGGTAAAAAAACTATGTATAAAACCTCTGTAAATTTCTTCAAAGTGTCATTATAAGCTTTACAAAATATCTTATATGAAGTCAACATAGTCTTATTATCAACATGGTACAATGTTTATATTATGTACTCGTCTCATAATTTATATTATTATCACTGTATATGTATATTATTTTATACGAAATGAATAAATCAACTATGCATATAATAAGTAGGTAGGTATATTACAAACTTCACATAATCTACTGTACTACTGTAGATGACATATAATTACTCATATTAATATAATATATAAGTGACTGAGTATAAATGATCAGTTCAGCTTAATCATAGCTATCATCCATAAATATTTTTAAAAAATATGTAAATTAGAATAAATTAAATATGGTTTATGTTTCAGCAGATTATAAGCCTAAAAAAATAATTGCGTATTTTCATAAAAGATTATAAAAGAAAAATTTAAATTTAATACAAATAAATGTGCATTAAACCATATTTTTAAACTATAAATGTCCATAAAAGTTATGTGTAAAAAATACAGCTCATTTTTAAAAAGTTATTAATTTATAAAAGGTTTTCGAGAAAAATAATATCATCTCTATCAATTATGTCTCCTATACTATTTAGACTTTTTTAAATATTATACCTAACGAATAAATAAATATTTTTTTAAAAACAAAATAATTATTAATAATTTAATTAAAAATAGTTATTTCACATTATTTTTCACATAACAACGAAGATTTCGTTTAGAATTTAAAAACATTATTAAATACGCTCTGAGATTATATTACATTGAACGTTTAAAGTGTACCTCGTTGTAATACGACTATAATGAATATGTTAAATCAAATTCAGTGATAAGCCCATTGCAAATACGAAACTATTATAAGCGTATAGAATATGATTGTGTACTGCATACTCTCTTATCTACTGTCTTATATTTTATGATTTATTTGTACATAAAACTATAACTATTAATATGTACTTATAGTATTATACATTTTTTTTGTTATCTTGTCATATATTATTTATATTCACTTATAAGTGAATACCGATCTATCAGCTACTGTACAAAGAAATAAATGTAGGTTCATAATAAATTACTCCCTACGGTTAATATTTTTTGACCTACAATAAAATAAAATCCAATTTTGTCAACATTTAAACTTGAAATGTCTCTGGCACAATGACCCGTCTTGTAATTCATACATTTTTTTCGTCATTCAATTGGTTTTAAATTTTTTAAATTCAACCAGCATTTATTTTATTGTAATTCATGTTAGGGGACTTTTCAATCACCTAACATGACCGGTTTTATTCAGGACAAACGATAAATTAACTTCCGAATCATACCAAAATAGACAAAGCGAATTCCGTATGTTCATTGACCACAGCTTGTTAATAGAAATCCCGGGTAGAGTACTAACCCCATTGGCAAGGTGATTTGAGGGTAACAAGGAAGGCTCTTACATTACTTATGGACTCGTCCAGCAAACGATACGCTTTATAAAACATATTGGCAACCACTAGGGTAGTGATCAAAAATTTCTAGGTTAGGATATCCTACGGACGCTGAGTCCTTGTAGGTAAATCGTCCAGCAAACTAAAAATGTTTTTATCAAGACCAACGAACTGCAATGTTCCACAACCGAAAATAGCCATTTTTTGTGATTCCACCATTCCAACACGCCACGTGCTTACTTGATCCCATCGCCCGGAGCAGCAACTTGCTGAAGCGGTCACGTACACGCCAAAACAAATATTGAAATATATTCCCTAACTATTGAATAAATAGCGTCTCGCCAAAGTATTGGCAAACGGTTTAGAGACCATCGCCAGCCAGATCCATCCCCTCTGTCACGACCTGTATATGACTTCCTATGTTTATTATAAGATTGATTCAATAAAATAATATGATTACCCAGGAATCTAATTGACAATAAGTGCCTACATTATTTGGGTGCAACGTGGTGTTTACTGGGTAATGTAATAGGCTCTAAAAAATATAATATTCAGATACGAACTGTATAAATGTTTTATTTTTCTAGGTGTGTTTAAACACTGTATTAATATGTATAGGTAAGCGGTACCTAAATGTGTTTCAGCCAGTCATTTTCGATTTGAAGAGAATATAGCCATACTATAGGTATCAACATCACTCGAATTTTGAGAATTACCAACTTTATAACAATCGCAGATTTGGATTTATGAACTATATTTCTAAGTACCTACAATCTACAATGTAAAATGACGGATTTCTACTAAAAATCATTAAAAAAAATATGTATTAGCCTTGTTGATGGCTTTACGATTCATTCATACCAGATAATAATTAGTTAAGTACCTACTATAGAACTATAGGAATAAGTTATTCAGAATCAATATAAGATGAAAGTTAATATCACACAAATAACATGATGAAATTTTAGAAAATGGAAAAAAACACTAGAAATCTGGTAGAAAAGTATCAAGAAAAATTCAAAACATATGTATTGTAATAAATCAATGAAAATTATTATTTTACGGAAACAAATATTATCAGCTCAACTAAAATCTAAATATAAAAACTTATAAAAAAAAATAATATTGGTAATATTATATCAATGAGCATTTTTAGTGATAACATACTTTAATACTTAATGAAGACGGGTTGATTAACGTATATTTATTCATTTTTATTAGATTACTAGAATACTTGACCAACTTACTAAATACATTTAAGATGTATCAATATTTACAAATAATAATCATACATCATTTTTATATTATATTGATTAATTTTAGAACAAATAATATTATACTATAAGTATTGTCTAATATTTTATGAAGAACAAACAAGTATAAAGAAAAATATCCTATGCTCATTTGAATGATTTTACAAACAATTTTAGTCAACATTGACTATAAAGATTATTATATTTTATTGAACTAGTTGTTTTTATATTTTTAAATATTTATTTAGGGTAGTTTCGTAACTATTAGAAAAACTACTGAGAATTTTCAAAATTGAAAATGTATTGAGGTGCTGAGCTTTTAAGTGATTTATTAAACAAATTTGATAAGATGTCCAAAATAAAAAGTACATAATTTTGAAATTATAATGTCCCAGCTAAACATTAAAAACTTAAAAATATCGTCCATCAATTAGAATTTTATAATAACAAATTAGACCTATCTCGATGTATATCTAAAATTCTAAACTGTTATCAACACATTTTTAGAAGTCATATTTAGTAAGAATAAATAGGCAGTAATATTTCTTAAAACTATCAAGAATCAAATAAAATGTATGATAATCATACGTATTATAGTTAAAATCAGAATAAAATCTAAGTAGGTACGTGATTCGAGAATCATTAAATTCATAATTTAGTTTTTATTATTAGGTTTCTAAAATATATTATACATAAATTTGCTTGCCTAACCTAACCTGGCCTCTCCTCCCTTAACGTATTATTGTCGTTTGTATTATTTTGATTGCCATAGAAATATAATATTAACTGAAAAATAAAATTATAATACTATATTTATAAAGTAAAGGGGTATACAATTTTAAAATGTAATGAATAATCGTTTTTCTAATTCAAAACGTACTACATACCTGAAATTGTCATTTAAATATGTTATCAGGAACAACGAAAAAATTATTGGATTACAATTTTAAGAGAGTTTTTAATAATTATTTTTTGCAGTATACTACTTTTTGATACAATATAGCAACAACAATATAAATAAATAGCATGGCTGTAAACGTGTTTCTAAAATACATTTTGGAAAATTATATTTTATTTGTAAAAATTAATTGCTCTGGGGAGTAATCTTAAAAACTTTTATCTGAACAACTATTTGTAGTTTATAGAAGTTAGCAGTTCAAACCTATACTTAGTATCCATTGTTTTCGTCTTATTTTATTGTTTTAAAAATACGTGTTAACTTTACTAATATAATTAAGGAGTTATAGAATTTACTGAACTCTCATCGTTTTACAGAAAGATATAGGATAATTCACTAGGTAATATTTATTTCAATTTTTACAACGAACTTTATACCACTACAAAATTGCATGAGGTAAACCCTCAGATGGTTGATTATTTAACTACATAAATACAAATAAAAAAAGCTCGATTATTTAAATTATATTATTTTTTACATGCACGCACCACATTTACCAAACACTCTTCCATTACCTATATCATTCCCTCGTAAAGTCAAACAAATTAAATATTTTATTGACTTTTTTCTGTAAAAGTGCTGTGTATAAAATATATGAGGATGTGCACACAACGTACGTAAAATGTATTATATCATACATATGTGTGTACACGGAACATATATGCTCTCAAGAAACAGAAATTGTTTCATCTTTATAGTTTTTTTGGCTGATATGTTGGGAATGACAAACGAGAATAATGTCGAAACACAAACCATCTGAAGGCGAACCTAGGGTTTCCGTTTTGTTATGTTGTATCAAATATGTTTCTGCTCTAACGTTATAAACTAATATTCGGTTATTTGTCATATGATATGATATGCTATTCACTTTAAGGATGTAAAAAAAACATACGTATCGAAGGAAAATATAAGAACCATCAAGAACACAAACACTAGCAGACCGGTTAAATGAGAAAAAAATCTAATAATCATCAGAGTGCCCTTAACGTCCTGTAGGTACATAATTGTTTATTTACATCGACTTATCAAATATTTGAAACACTGCTATTTGAGTAGTACCTATAACAGTAAATGTGTTGAGATGTATCAAAATTAAAAACAATAATTGAAAATATGGTATCACAATATGGAAGTAATAAACTCGTAAAAAATATTTAACTTTTTGTTTATGAACGAATTATTATAGCTATTAAAAGTAAAAATATTAAAACAATGAAAACAAAATTACAATTTTTTTTTTAAATTTTAAACAGCTAAGGTTAATAATTTAATATATCATTATGTTAAAATAGTATTAAGGCTATACTAGGTACTAGGTACCATATTATAAATAATTATATTATATAAATTAAACATAATATAGTTACTTTAAATTGTAATATAATTTAAGTGGTTTATTAAAATATTATTTACTCCTAATATTCTAATTTTCTGATAAATCTTTCACTTTATTAAATTTATTCTTAATACAAATTAATTTAAAATACACCCGGCAATGGATGGGATAGTAAAATTTCTACCCCAACTCTCAAGTCAGTTTTAACGGAGACAGTTAGATAAATGGCTGTGTGTAATTCTCGAGGACAAGTATTGAAGATTTTAGTTTTGACTCCCTTTTGGCTATGTACCCTTGTAAGTCCATGATAAATCTTTACCGTACTTTAGTCGATCTACTTTACACCTGTCTCGCATGGGATGTTTTCACACAAAATTTCATTCAATATAATTCGTCTCGAGGATAAACTTAATATCCCCATTCGTTATTGTGTTTAAAATATTACATAATGATAAAATATCATTCCATGTAAGTACCAAACTAAAATCTTTATTTAAAAAAATATTCTGTTCGTGGAAAAAAATTATCTGTTACTTATTTTAAAAACCATCATTTCTTTATGTACAATGTTGGTAATAAAGAAAAATTGCATTTTAAAATATATTATATTAATAAATATAAATATAAAAGTTAATATTAAATAATATATTTGCTACGTTTTAAACTTTATTTATTTTATTTTTAATAATTCTTAGCAGATAGTTATTATAACTTACACCGTAAAGATAATATAACATAATATAAATAATAATGAATCAAAATGGTAATGAGATCAATAAAATAAGCAATATTGGTATGAATTTATTCGGAGACAATTGAAATATACAATTAGTATATTTTATATAAAATAATATTAATGAGAATATTATAAGAAATTTCTAGCATGAATGAGTTGGATTAAAGATTAGATTATTATTGGATATGAAATAATTTATATATACACATCTTTGAGTATGTTTTAAATGATGGTCTTAAGGTTGGATAATTTGGGTTCATATTTAAACAATGTGAGCTTGGAAGTACATCATTTGAATATAGTCAGATACATTAAAAAGTAAGACATAACACACAATTTTTTTATTACAATATGAATTATACTAACAACTCAACAGATATCTTTCTGTGCTTGACATGAACAAACATAATATATTTTGCGAAAAAATGTGTAAGAAACAGAAAACCATCGTTATTAGGTATAATATATTTTGGGTCACTTTAGGGTTTAAACATCTTCACATTAATAATCCGCGAAGTGTTTATTTTTAAAAATACTATGATAATATAATATAATATATACTACTTTTATAATATCCTTAATTCACAAGGATACCTGACAGTTCACGAGGAACCACACTGGGTATGACATGTAATGTCCTCTATGCGTCAAACAAAATCAAATCAAATATTTCACACCAAATTGAATAAAAAAAATTGATTTCAAAATAAATCCATTTGAAATATCCAGATTTTGATCTGCTGATAGCTGAAATTTCAAGTTGTTTAACAAAAAAAGGCCATTATAGGCACTCTTATAATTTACATGTACCTATAATGCGACCGTAATAGACTTTCATATTTTTCAATATTGTGGTCTGTGGAAATGTTCACAAATAACTATATTAATTACCATGCTGCATAAACCACCAGAAATAAGCTTAACCTAGTCCCTTTCACTTCTCCTCAATAAAAAAAAATTGTAAAAATTATATTTATATTTTTACAAGGAAAATATACATTTATTTACAAATAAAAGAAAAAATATGTTTATAATATAAAAAAAAATTATAATATTTATATACTAAATGTATTTTTATTTTATAATCTATACTGGAACAATCTAATTTTAAAAACGTTTTAAAAAGTATTATAAAAGTATTTATCCGTCTACTTTTTGTTGAACTCTCTCTTTCATCTGTCAGTTTTCTTTTTTTGTAATATAGGGTGACATTTCGCTTTTAGCTCATTAATTAAGTAATTTGGAAAAAAGTTGCAAATTCTCAAAATTAACGAACTAAATACTAATTATACAAAACACAATTATACTGAGCATTAACACCGTTGAAAAAAAAACTGACGTCAACTAAACCACTGACAGAGTCGTAGTCAGTTTTTCTTCTTTTTTTACTAAAAAATATGCTTCAACTACCAGGGTTATTGGCATTTCTGAAGAAATACATTATAGATTAAAATTTCTAAAATACAATTCTATAATATTACAATACACTAAAATTGTATACAAAATATCTTAAAATTATATAGTGAGGTTTATGTTTTTGAAAATATATGTGATATTTCTATGTGGTCTCGTTATATCTTTTGGAATTCGTGTTTGGTTTTCTGTGCTCATATTATTACTGATCAGTGATCACCGATATAGGCCCAATCTAAGGTCGAATCACTCGTATCGATAATAAATATGTAAACATGGTATCGGTCTCAAATTACAATAACGATAACACATTCATATACTATTAAATCAATATAAGATAATACTTTTATTTTTGATTTGTTTTTAGTTCTGTACACTTAATACATACATTTCTTTCTCACAATTTATATAAATGATTGATGATTTGAAATTGACGTGGTAGCTGCATTAAAACCTACTGTTGGTCGGACACTCTTAGTCAACGCCTTACTCTTGTCCTTTTAATTAAATCGTACTTTACATTAAATTAATTAAGAAAGAAGCTGCAGTGCTTTATAAACGGTTTTTTCTTAACCATGGAAAACACCAAACTCCATTCATGGATGGCTTATGTACATACCCCTAAAATTCTCGAAAATCCTAGCTGCAAACTCAATAGAAAGGGTGTTCTTTTGGTTTAATTTTCTTTTAACCAAATTAATCCCAAGCTAAGTGTCACTAATGGTTGACTTTTTAATCACTTAGCTCTATTTTATGTTTTTCTTACAGCTCTTATCATACATACCTACTTATAATATATCTATTATACTCTCTAGAGTATATAGACAGTATATCAATAGTCTTTTTAAAATCCATGTGTCTGTACCTTGTGTGTTGTACTTATGTCATATGTGAATAATACTGTGCAGCGATAAAGGCACACACTATACAACGATGGCAATTACAAAATAAAAACAATTACTAATCAAGAATATTACTTAACTTCGGATATATCTGCCTATATATTATTATATTAAAATACACACATACATATGGGGAGATTGCAGTTACATCTTACAAGCCTTGTTAGATCTAAGGACAAAATCGTAATAATCTATCAGTACAGAGAAAAAAGGATAACCAAATTTGTACAAAGGGGAACACATAATAACTTGCAAGAATTCGAATTTTCAGACACTAACACCACAAATTGACACTATTTTAACACTGTTTTCCGACATCTCATACAATCACAAGTTGCCACGAGGTATGAGATAATAATACAATATACCTATATATAATAACAATAATATGTGTCTATTTGAGCACAAGGCTAATTCCCTGATGCGCGTAGTATGCATAACAATGCGTCCTTTAGCGGTCTTTGATAATCATGAATCGCATGGTGCGTGAACACCGATGTAGGGGCAGATAGAACATCAGCGATGATGTCACGGTGGCGGCGGCCGAATGATAAAAAAATCCAATTTTCCGCCCGATATAACTATATTATATCCATAACTGACTTACAATAGATGGTTTTTCCTGAACGATAGCAACGCCTATGGCCTATAATACGACCATCGCCGTCATTACTCATAAAATTGAAATGATAATGTTCATAATATTGAGATTATAATACGAGTATAATATACCGCTTTGTGAACTGTATCGTCTTTTGTTTAGTATGCATGTGCAAGCATACCTATATATTTTAATCAACAGAATTCTTAATTTAATTATGTTAGAAAGAAAAAAAAGCAATAAAACGAAATTATAAATTCTAAGAAACTTATTAACCAAGTTCATGTATAACATAATGACACTATAAAATAATAAAATATACATAGGCACGTATATATTATATATTTTCTAAACGAATTTTGTGAAATTAATTGTTCTAAATGTATTTCAATATTACTGTTTAAACCATATTGTTGCTTTTAGATTTAAAATTATTACCAATTAATAAACCGGTGTAAAGTGATAATAATACAAATTCAACTAAAAGGTTATAGGTTTATTATAATAATTGAATACCAACTTCATAGTTCATTCATTCATTGTGATCAAAAAAACGTAGGTAATAGTTTACATAAATACACTTCAATGTGATTAAAACAGATTTACTGTTTAAAACTTTAAAATACAATAATATTCAAATGCACAACAATGTTTTATTAATCTAACACGCCACTATTTATAAAAAATAGCTCATGCAAAACCCGTGAATATACAAACATACAAAGAAGACTAAGTAGATATATAATTTTTTTATATGAGCTATCAGATTATTATACGAGAGGAAGTGATAAAGTGTAATTTTAAATATGGATATCAATTACCTATATTCTATTACTGTCAGTCACTAATAATGCTTTATTTTATTTTTCTCAAAATAATTAAATATTTTTTCTATAAACAGTATTATATTTTATCATTGCAGAATTCAGAATAAGTACACTGACAAACCGTAATAAAGAACTAATTTTGCTTAGAAATCAGTATTCACAACATGCCAAACCATACCGTTCCATAGCTTATTCATGAGACAGTATCTGTTTGTCTATACAGCTAATATACAATGGTTGAGTATACAACTAATGCCATCCATACACTATGGTACCATTTGGCATTTGCCTTTTCTTTTTTACGTCATATATTTTTAAGCTTCCATTAATTGGTCAATTAAAAATTTGTTGTCATAATAAAATATAAATAGCAAATCAACACACAAAAATGTAATAATACACCTTAGGTAAATAACATTAATTAATTAAAAGGTTTGATAAAAGTGTCATGGAATATACCTAACCAAAATAAATATTTTAACTCGTATTGTGAATTGAATATTATTTCAAAGTCAATGTAAAAACAAATGACATATCAAACACCCGGAAACTTTATCCTGAATCAAGCAATCAAATGCAATTGAAAAATGTTATGGACAATTTCTATCGGTACAGAATTCTTCAATTGCGAACAACTAAAACATATCATCAAAATTCAATGAACGATAATAGTTGGGAAATCATTTTAAAGTATCGAAAAAATTATCCAAACCTTTTCAAAAACCAATTCAAGACAACCATGTAACGGTGCAACATGACTTTGAATTTAATTTTGAATCATTCAAGACAGATACTACTAAATATGTAACAATACATTTGTATGAATAATGACTTTGATTTTCAAACTCATTTTTAAATATTCAGACTCAAGAGGTTTGGTGGTGTATAGTTTTTAATGAGTTCGAAATAGGCAGTTTTCAAATTACAAGCGTAAGGGTCTTGTAAATGTATGAG
>PVMI01006731.1:2603-16185 GCA_008528875.1 Aulacorthum solani | reverse complement strand
CAGTAGTGTCACCTGACCAGAGATTAGAATACAATAACTTAAATAGTTTTATATTAAATTATGGCATACTCTGACATCATATTTGTGCATAGGTAATAAATTAAGCTCATATACGTATTCCTTTAAGTATTAACACACAAAAAATCCAACTCATGTATTATCTTTCTATACCTACTGGTAAATGTATTGTAGGTAGTCATTGAAGCGAACGAATACATTGAGAAGAAAGCAAAAGCATTTTGATAGACTGCCAACATACGACGTATAGACAAAATTTACAATCGTGCCTATCTTCTATAATATTTGTTAACATTAATAAACTGTTGTAAACATACGAAAATCTCATAATAAATCTAAAAAAAAAATAGAGTAGATATTAAAATGAAAAATAAAATAAAATAATAATAATTTAGGATATTATTGAATAAAGATAAAGAAAAATTGAGTATAAGAAGTAATTCTTATAAATTATAAATGTATTAATTGAACGAAAAACTTTAAGTTTCATATTTAAAGTTCCGATGAATTTGATAGATTATAGATGGACCAGATAGATTATTGTACAATATGTCAATATTAAAGGCACTTATACTTAATACAGTTAGTTATAACTTTTCTACTTTTCAGCATCCTCCATTATACTGTTAATCAGTATAACTTAATTGTAATTTTTTAGCTCTAAGACCGCCTTTACTAAAACACCTCAAAATTATTGTGTACCTATTCAAAACACAAATAAAAAATGTTTACTTAAAGAATAACAGGCACATTATTTTATTTAACAATAAAATAAATGAACCAGTACCTACTATCAACAGAGATTTCTAAAATAAAAAAGGTAAACTTTGAATAAATTTGATATTTTGAAAAGTTGTTATTAATAGTTGGCCTACATTCTAATCATTATGGGTGAACAGTTGTAAATAAATTACAATGGAAATTATTCGTGAAATTTATTTTATATTAAAGTATACCCTGAGCGTGAACTATGGAATTTACATAAAGTTATTTGCATTTTTGTAAAACCAACAACGAGTACCTATACCTATAATAAACATTGTTGTTCATAAATTGAATTATATTTTGTATATATTTTACAAGTATTAAAGATATGTAGTCGATATATTAATTAATACAAATGTTTTAATTATTTACCAAAAACTTACTGATATTTTCAAAACCTTATAATATACTACCGTTTACCATAAACTTTATAGAAGAATCTTTACTGTAGACCTTTGCTAAATACAATACTTTAATTATTCAAATTATCACTAACTACGAGTTGTAAGCTAATTATTGTGATACTTAGAATAACATTAACGCAATCCATCTAATTACTTAATACGTAGTTCATAATATATTATAAGTGATATTGTACTCAAATGCCTTGATATTATTTAGATTTAAAAGGACATAGGTAAATGTTTGTTCAGTTGATTTTAAAACAAAACCTAAAAATGATATACTTAAACAAAAAATTAAAAATATTATACTTACCATCTACCTACTAATAAAATAAAATAAATATTATCAAGGATACGATAAAATATAAATGTGTCCTATAGTGTCCTACTTAATTGTTTATTGTTTGAATAAATTATAAACATAATAATATTATGTTAGTGATGTACAAACCGAATATTAAAGATTCAAAAAATATTTAACTAAGCATATAATAAAAACATATAATAAAATGGAATTACCTGCCAGTTTCAGACACGATCACAGTTTGATATAACAAAATAGAGGAAGAGGTAATCGCTCTGTTGTACAGTAGGTGTCAAGTGTACCTTGTCATTGAGTAAGTTTCTGGAATGTATGCTTAAATTTGATTTCAATGATAAATCATTAAATATTTGGAAAAAACATTCTGAATGAAGATCTACCAGTCTGCTACTATAATAATTTATTTCAATTTATTATTTTGTATTAATAATTCAGTAGGTTGAATTAATTTTTGGCGACAACATTGAATTTATTATATTATACATATTTAGTTATAATAATAAACATAATATTTGTGTAATAATTTTTAGCAATAACGACTTACCGTAGAACAGTATGATTAGGTCGTGGTATAAATAAGCAATAGCATAAAATTATTCTAAATGTTTTGAAAAAGTAACTATCTGCACAAAATATAAAGCTATACGTTAAAGTTTCAAATGCTCACGAAAAATATTTTTGGATTAAAACGAAATAAATTAAATAACTACAATTATTATTGCATGTTTGAATATATTATGTCCGAATTTGAACTTAAAATATCTGTAGAAAAAAAATTAGGTTTTTAATCATTTTTTTTTTTTTTTTTAGTTTTTATTATTTCAGTATGAGCTACTACGAGTAACCTTTTATTACATATTATACAAACCTTTACAATAAAAATTGATTATTTCATACATTTGTAACTACAAAATAATTTATACATTTTCTTGATTTTTACTAATATTTTAAAAATGTGAAGTCTGATATTTTTATATAGGTATAATAATAACTTATCAGAAACCTACCTTTTTAATTTTTCAGCCAACTAAAAAAAATTAAAAATGCCAAATGACTATAAAACCGTGAACAATTTTTTTAAATCATACCATTTATAGAAAATTCTAAAATAAGCATAAAGAAAAAATTCAAATATTTATAGTTACTGGTTTTCGAATATTAACAAAATAAGAATAATATCAATTCGTCCAGACTGGTTTTGCATAAAAATTCCCATCTTTCCTGAAATTTGTTTTGTTTTCTCAAATTTTTAAGAAAACTTTGACTTTTGACACACCAATGTAAAAATTAGATTCACTTCCCTAGCTTTCTACCATCAAAAGAGCCTCCAGGAACAAAAAAAACATACTATATGTATAGTAAAATCAATACATTCATCGCTTCAAATATAAAAGAAGACTTCTCATTTTAGTAATTATTTACATTATTCAGTATAATTTTTTCTTTACTTGTAATTTTTAGTTACTAATTATTTGCAACTAGTATCATGCAATAATATTAATTTAATCCAAATAATAAAAAATGTAAAAAAAATAGAAATAAAGACTTCAATAATTTCGAAAGATCATGTATTATTTTGTATTCGTTTTACACAACTATCATAGTATTATATCAAGTTTCATTTTATTACAAAAATATATTATCATTGTTACGTAATACACAATGCACAAGACGAACCAGCTTAAGACTTGGCTTTCGTCTTAAACGTTTTTTTAATACATATAAAGTTTGTTGATAATAAAAAAAAGTACAACAATGAGAAGATATTTTTCCAGACATGTTAAAATTAATGTGTGTCATTTTTTATTGATTCCATTATTTTTGGCACGACATTTTTTAGAAAAAAACCTTTTTATTTCATTGACTTATTGTAATGAGTATTTAAAATATATAAATATGTATCCCTCCAAACCAAACTTTCAGTACTCACATACAATATGTTAAATGACCGTGACAAACTGTTACCATTTAGAAAAAAAAATCTGATTTGTATTGGTTTAAAATATCAAAATGATTGATAACTATCATTAAAATCGATTATTTAACAAAAAATAAATACTAAATAAAATATTATATGTATGTGAGTTTAATACAATCGTTTAATCTACGAGGGTTTAATTATTTAATGTGTTGAAATTTCAATTTTGGTTTATATCCTTTTTTATAAGTTATATATTAAAATAAATTATTAGTAATGTAGAACTCACGCCATTGCATGTTATACTTTTTAAAGTATTAAAAATGTTAGAGAACTTGCATAGATGAAGAAAATATGGTTGCAAATTTATAAAATAAAATACAATTATTTTTAAACATTTTTGTTAAATATTTTTATCCATCAATTCTAGTTATGTCATAGGTAATAGTTATAAATGTATAATAATAATATAAGGGTACACTAAGGTACCATGGTATTGTTATTGTTTCATATAGAACACACAGTTGTATTAAATTAGGACATTTTTAGATTTTTTATATGATGCAAATATTAAACTTTTAAACTGATTCCAATCTAAATTGTTTGAGGACTTAACGATAATATTATGATTTGTAATCTATTCATGTATATTCGTCACAGATTCAGTTACATTTACTAACTTTTAGTAGTTAAAAATTTTTGGGTTATCTGTAGATAGTTCATCTGAGGTGTTGAGTATATCAGTATATCGCCATTCAGATTTCTAATTTCAACTTAAGGTTGAACGACATATAACACGAAAATGGTCGGAGAAAGCACTAACCTATGAGAACATATTGTGTGATTTCGTGGATAAAGGATAGATGAGGGAAATTGACCGGAATAAGAGTTTTACGTTGCAATTCGATAGTCTATAAGACAATAATTCAATGTTGCCAAATGCGTTACGATTAATACACTTCGAACTTTTTGGAAAGAAAAAATGCTGATTTCGATTTTTCTCTTAAAGCCACTTAGTGACAACGGGTCCACTTTCAAAATCACATTGGTTAAAAGTCAACACTATAATTATATGATTAATCTTTGTACCCACCCAGTTGAATTAATGTAGTTTTCAAACAATTGAATATTTACCACGCATGGCAATAATCTTTGATTTGATCATCTGACACTGAAAATACTCAACTTAAAATTAAAATCATCTATTAAATACTTATAAGTAATAATATTTGTTAAACATATAATATGTTTAAAGTCGATAAATTTATTTTATGATCATTTAAATTAAATTATATTCCATTATATTATCTTTTTTTTAAATTGAATTAAGTTCTTATTTCGTTTAACGGAAAGAGGCAAAAAGTACTTTTTAGTTTTTATCTCCATTGTATGTAATAAATGTCTACTGTAATAAAGTATATAATATATAGCATATTAGTATGTAATGTATATTATATATAATTAAAAAACTATTAAAAAATATTTTATTATTATTAAACCATTAAATTCTCTATTTTTTTTAAAAATAAATTGTTATATAATTCATATTCACATCAAATAATTAAATAAAGAATATTTTATAACCAATTACTCCCGTCTAACTCACAAAAATCTAAAAAAAAATGAGAAACTATATTGATCAAAAAAATTTTTAAACTGCAAAACCAGTGATTGGGTACTATAAATGATTTTTAGTTAGAAATGAAATGTCCATAAACTTTAAGTATGAACTTATTTCACTGTGTTATGATAAGATAATTTCAAAATAATTTGGACATCTGTTTTAGTTATTTTAGTTATTAAGTCGATTCAACATTTTAAATGATTTAATTTATTCTACTTTTTTTCAATAAAGTACCTATAATAATATGATTCAATATGTATTATTTATTAAATTATTAATTTATTCAGTTTTAATGTAAACAAATGATTTTTGTGCTGAAAATCTGAATAATCTAAGTCTAAACAAACAAGTACCTATATACAATTATTATAAATACTACTCAAAGTACTCGTACGTTTTATGAATAAAATACATATTAAAATAAAAAACCTTTTACATAAATGTATTTATTCTAATTTAGTGATGTGCAACCATCAAAATAATATAAAAAATTAAAAAATATAAAATATATGTGTTATAATATATGGTATTATGCATACATAATATTTGCCAATAACTATTAAAAACCAAATATTTCTGAGAATAATAAATTAACACAACTTCGATGATATAGTACGATACTTTTAGTAACTTATGAAATGGCAAATAATATATTTTAATTGACTTATATTAAGTCTTAAATAGATATAATACCTAATAAAATAAACATACATATTAAAATTAACTATGCCCGTATTATATTTTAAATATCATGCGCAAGTCTTAAATATATTGACAGAGTAGGTATGTGCAGTATTGCATTTTTACATTTATGAATAATATCATCGTCAATATTAGATGAAAGCAAATATTGAGTAGAAGTATGCGTTAAGACTTCATAAAAACAAATTATTCAAATTATGAAACGACCTTACTAAATCTTAATAGACAAGGATAATTTGATAATATAGGTTAGTTTACGGGTAAATAATAAACTTTATGGGCAAGATTTTACGTTTGATTAATCACATTTTGGCTATTATTTTCACTATAGAGACAACACACAGTGAAAAATACCAATTTTGAGACAATTTTATAATGTTTTATGAATTCTATGGAAATGTTGATAATTTAATAGAAAAGAAAACAGACAGTGGTGTCAGACAAGTAACTAAAATATACACAAAGAAATTATGGATTACGTTATAATATAACGGTAAACAAGCATGACTTGATCCTGACAAATTTAGCTCTCATAACTTTTTGAAACTAATTTAATTTCTGCCTCTCCACTTACTTCACAGTACACTTTTTTAAAAGAACAGGAGTTTTTTGTACTTTTTTTCCTACAAATATACAAAAAGTTTAAATTTGTATAATCCAACAAGAACGCACAAAGTTAAGACATTAAAGGAAGTTGATTCAATGACTACATAGTGAAATTAACAGGTTTCTAGTCATTATAGTTATAACATCCTGCAAGGAAATCGCTCTACTCCTTAATCTCTTTTACCTTGTGTTTTTAGCCAAACCCGGCTAAATAACGTCGAATTAATGACTGTTAGGAGAAACCTTTCGCCAGCTTATGTGTCACTTATAACCTAGCTGCCATTATATATTATAATACACCTCGAAAGACGTGACTATCTAATAAATTTACTTTTTATACACAAATCTTGATTTCAATTAAAATGATTTCCTCTCCAGACACAAAATAATAATCGTGCTTATAGAGCTTTTCGACATCCGAGTTTCGAGGCGAAGATATACACCAGACAAACTTTTTGTGCGTGGGTGTGTGTGAGTGTGTGTGTTTTGTATATTATAATAATCTGGATTCAATGGAAAGCCGACAGTACAAGCGCACGGCTAATAAACACGTCGATGCTTTTACCGAACACTCTATTAATAACATGCGTATAACGATAACCGAGTATGGGGAAACTTTGGGGGTGCGACTGTGTGAGGTTGGGTGTAGGACTACCTGTGACCTTCAGCTAGTCTTAGAATATGCAATCATTATAATATTATATAACTATGCCTATAATGCGAGCGATAATCGTATGATTTTATGCATGCAGATTAAGATAATATATTATATTTGTTTAAAATTCTCTTGAAAAAAAATTCAAGACGGTTAACAATAGTCTAATGTGTTTTATTTTGATGTTTTCAATCAATTATAAAGAACAGGAACCGATCAAGCTAATAGAAATCGGAGTATTCTAATAAATAATTAATTTTTTTCTTTGATACAATTCCGTCGGTGGTATGGGCCATTAGGCATACAAATAATTTAAATTGATAACATATTATTATGTATGTATACCTATTCTAAATATGAATTTTAAATGTTGGTTTGAAGATTGGAGGGGCAGTGATTAATTGGATTAGGTTGGCAATGGATTGAGGGTGATTGTGAATTATTAAACAGAGTAGTATTTAATAAATAATATTACTTAATATGTATTATTTTTAATTTTACCAATATTTTATTTGTTTATTTAAGATTCTACAAGGAGAGATGAATGTATTTTTTATTTTTATCCACAAATATGCGAATAAAATGTTCCTATACTATTAACCTTGTAATATTTATATTTGAAATGATGTAGGTTTTAACGTGACAACACTATAATATATGGATGTGTATTAAAGTCCTAAAAAAAGTCATCAATAAAAAATTTCCAACTACTTTTTAGAAACTAAATATGATTAAACGAAATAAAAATTACCCAAAGTTTTTCGTTGTAAGACGAAAGTAATACAGTAATACTATTAAACTCATAATAAATCATTGATATTTTTATAATTCAAACCACAGTTCTGTTTTATATGAATAAATACATAATGTTCAAAAATGTCTTTCAATCAAATATACGTTATGAACCACATTTTTCCCCTGAATTCATGGTATAAGACTTTCAATGACAGTGCAAAATATTTTTTTGAAGAATTTTTTCATTGTTATTGTTATTATTAATATTTTTGTTTCTACGTTACCAATAACACAAAAGTCAATAATTGAAAGTTATTTCGTCTTTTTTTTTTAGTTAGATAAAATATTGATTGCTTAAGAAATTTCATTAAAAATAAAAATTGGATTCTGGGTTAGTACAGTGACTTTAATCGTATCGGAACAACGTTATCGAATGTATATCGATTTAAAAAACCGACTTCGGTGTACAAAATATTTGTGTTTAAAATAAAAATATATGTATTAAAAGTATTTACAGATTGACTCGTTTCGTTTAAAATAAGAAATGATTAATAGCTTTCGGGTTTATAAACGATTTGAGTTTATTGAATGTTTACATACAGTCAGTATTTATTGAGAAGTCAGGTGGTCTTATTATGAAATAATAACACATTATTATACGTCTCTGAATCTCATCTCGTTTAACTGTTTATACAATTCAAAGACTTTTTCGATAATAGCCTAGTAGATGTACTAAACATTTTAATTCTAAAAGCAAAACAGTGTCTGCTGATTCCTAACTTATTGACTCATCGTAATACGGTTTCAACAATACTATTCCGAAAGATAATTAAAAATATCAACATTGCTCTTAATTTATATCTTTTAATTTACGAACCAGGATATTTGATATACTTTTACATAATTGTACTATACTTGATTTATTTTAAAGTATAGCTACTAATAATATTATACTTATTTAGTTATTTAATATATTAATATGATTAAACTAGTATGTAATAAACATTTAATATATAACAATGATGTTTAATCCCTTGTATAGTCACTTATTAAGCAAACAATGACACATTTTTATGGGTCCAATGCCCTAAAAATTATACATACATTTTGTGATTTTTGTTGACATCCAAATCTTTTAGTTTGAAGTATTATTATTGTCATCGAGACAATGTGATTGTAAATAACTGACATTTGTTTTTTCGTAACCAAGAAGCTCTGATGTTCAGTAGAAGCACTTCATATTGTCCTCTCAAGAGAACACTTACCCTAAAGGTTACAACATTTTTTGTCATAAATATTATCCTTATGTGTTTTTCTGTTTAGAGATTTTTTTTGTTTTTAAAATTTCATCAGTCAATGTACTTTTCTTATAAAATAAAAAATAAATTTACCTATGAAATTAGGACTTTATTTTCAGTATAATATAATAAAATAAAATAAATGAATACATATAACAGTGGTATACACTAAAATAACTATTATATGGATTTATATAAGCAAATTATACTAAGAAAATAGTGAAAGCATTTTAAACAAGATTTCGAAAAATGTATCGTCTATAAATTAGAATATTATTAACAAATAGTTTATTAATAAGTAAATCCACGAATTCAAAAATGTATATTTTCATAACAAAACAATTATTTATATAATTATGTAACATATTTTATTCTTGACCATGGTACCTATATTTTTACGCTAAAAAAAATAACTGATATTTTTTTCATTGTAAAAATTACAAAATAAATTGAAAGCTTAACAGATAGATTTTCACGCATACACGTAGAAAATTGTATTTATTTTTTTTATTAGTTCATTCCATTAAAATATTGTCAAAAAATAAATTAACTATTGAAAATTATAAATTCTAATAATAAATACCAAGTTATCAATTTTTACTAAAACCAAAAGACAAGGATCAACCATGTTTAACATAATTTATTGTAATTCATTAAAAATCAAAATATGCGTAATAAGTTACTTTAAGATAAAATCATAATATCACTGTATTGATCAAACAGTTTAAGTAAAATATAAATTCAAACTTGTTTGTTTTATTGCTAATAATTAATATATATTTATGTTTAAGACAATAAGTTCCACCCCTCCGTGAAAAAACATTTGGTTAAAAATGTATTTCTTTTGCTTTTTATAATATACACTTATAAAGCAATAAATGTATATAATATTGACGTTGAACCATTGTTGAAAACATATTTTAAAAATAATATGTTTTTTATGTTTAATATCAAAAATGTTTTTAGTATAAGCTTTTGTTAAATCACTACTAAAAATACATTTATTTTAATTAGAGTAAAATGTAAATTAAATTAAATCGTTTTGAAGGCATACACGTCCATTTTTCTAATTTTTCCAACATTGATTTTTGCTTGAATAAATTTTAATATATAATTAACAGAATAACTGATGTATTTTATTGTTATCAATGGTTTATTTTATGAATTAATCAAAACATTTTGATATAACTAAAATAATAATGTTTCCAATGAATAATTTGAATAAATTGATGACAATAATTATTATAAATATTATTTATTTGTACCATACTTTAATGTACTAAAACTTAAAAAATAAACTAACGAAATATATAAATTACATTCTTATAAAAATATCTAATAATAATGTAAAATGTTGCGTATATCATGCATATTTCATATAACTATGAATTAAAATATGAAAATCAGAATTAAATTAAACTATTTCTTGCATCTATCTAGAACTTTTTTTAATAACAAAAATACTATAAAGTAGTATGAATGTGTTACTTCTGAATCCGTTTTCATATCTTATCGAGGTGACTATAATATCATGTTTTACTGGTATCACTTTTTTCAAAGCATTGTAATTTACGACATAATAGACCAGGGAAATCACACATCACTAACTGTGACCATCAATTTGTGCCTCACCCAAAAATATTTACTCTTCCTACATAAAACTTTTGATTTTTTTAAACCTTTTTGTACATAAACTAAAATAGTTTTTTAACTCGTATTAGAAAACAATTCGGATAAAAAAAGATGATTTCATTTTATATGAAAAAAATTAGTTTTCTACACTGTATAAACATTTTTAGTGAACAGAAAAATAGACGGTCGGAGATTAGTAGGATTTTCCTAGAATTTAATATGATAAATTGTATTTTTTATAGCGAATTATTGTCCGTAAACATGGTGTTGTTACTGCTAGTAAAAATGCAAATAGCACCAGAAGGAATGAATTTAATATTATAATATATATTACTATAGATTTACTATTTTATTAAATAAAAATATGTAATGTGTATATTTGCATCACAGATTTCTGTGTAAAATGCCTTATGTTATGAACTATAGATGATTTTGAAATATTTTAAGATACCAGTAGCGTTGATCGATTATCAGAGTAAACAATAAAAGATAATAAATATTAAATTTATCAATCCGAAATATACACTAGCTATACACACTATATAGCTGATTACTCAGAGTACAGTATTTTATATATATGCCCAGTACCTATACAATGCTAATAGTAGTTAATCTACCTACACTGTATAGGCTAAAGAAAATCCCATTCGAAATTATTGGAGTACGAGTAGGTTTATTTCATTTTTTTAACACCCAAAGCCGCACTATTTGTTCTGCACAATTTCACCTGTGTACTTTATGTTAACACGTGAAACAAATGTTTATCTTGAAAATCCATGTTTTGGTTTTCGTTTACGATAACAAGTGTGTTAGCTTCAACGGAAGATAAATAGATAAATTAATGTAAATATTTACAGTGTTTCCTAAAAGAATTACAATTCATAAATTACATTTTCAGTTTTCAATTTCACATAATATTTAAAAAAAAAAAATTATGGCTTTATTAATAACTTATTTTTATAGACTGGATGAAATAAAAACGAATTCTAAGTAAATTCTATTCAACTTGTTAATATGATTTCATGTGTTTTTAAATATAAAAATTTTTGTATATTGCATAGATGCGGTGGTATAATAATCCGTTTAGACTATAATTTTTTACATTAAATCGTGATTATTATGTTCATTATGTTTTAAATCTAACTAAAAACTGTAATATTTTCAGCCCCCGTTGTGTAATGAAAGAGCATGCCTGGGCAGTGTTATGCTTCCACCGGCATTCCATAATTCAACAGTAAGACCAAAAACTGAAGTACTAGACCTCGCCGAAGATTTTATGAAACAATATTTCGCCTCCATTAAAAGGTAAGCATTTTTAAATGTAAACAATTTGTGAATAAAATGTTTAATCTAAAACGGAAAAATTAAACTGTGCCAGCTTGCAGTATGATAGTTTTACTGATTAATAGTTGGAACGCCTATTTCCTTACATAACAAACATATAAAAGTATGAGACTTATAATGTATACATTATAATACATTATAAAAAATTTATGAATAAAAACTAAAATTTTATACTTTAAATTAAATAAATACGTGATATAATAAACACAAGGTGATGGAAAAAACAAGTATTTTCAGTATTAAAATATTGATTCTAAAATTGTTAACAAACGTCAAAGCTATAGTCTAAGTTTTTAAATTTACTCTTTAGTTATTATATATTATTTCTGTGGAAATAATATCTAATTTTATATTGTTACAGTCATTTTAAATGCACTCAAACATACTCAAAAACTTACCACGTGATAGTATTTTAAAATAAGTAAATTAATCGAGATTATTCATGTATTTTATAATTTAGATGAAACTAAGAAATTGTTGATAAAAATAGTATGAAATAACTAAGCATTATATTATTAAATTTACGTTTAGCACATGTTTTGAAAATCATATTTTTATCACAACATTAAAATACTTTCATTATTAACGAACGATACAAACATTTGTCTAATTTCAATTTTCTCTAATATTTATGATGTTCATACTTGTAACATATTTGTTTTGCAACGTTTTAGTCATCTGTAATCTTCCTCGAGGCTTAGCAAATCTACCTACCTGTCTATTCAATATGGTTTTTTCATTCGTCGTCTATTAGTCGTCTATTATATAACTATTTTTAATACTTCTTATCTTTACTTTGATTCTTACAATACTTCAACTTTCGTTCTACATTGTTACTTTTCATTCAAGTTATCATTTATAAAATAAAATCTATAAGCCTACTTTTGTGGACATTTATTCGTCCGTAATAAATTTAATCGATCGATGTATCATGTATACAATACAATATATTATGTATCTGATGTAGTTAGATGTATACTATGTATTTTGTAATATTATTATATAGAGATCATAAAAGTATAGTAAACATTTTTGAAAAAAAATTCGAATGGACTTATTAATACTTCATTCGTTTATAATTTACTATTTTAGGAATCCAATAAATATACTATGATTAAAAGTGAGTATAATATGGGATTTTATACAGTGATTACAAAACAGACCTAAGAGAGAGAAGCCATGTTAAATCAGTATTGGGATCTAAATTTAAATTTAAAAACGATCAAAAAACCATTTCAAACCAAGCTTAATTTATCGAAAAATAGTCAATGTATTTTTTTTTTAAATCAGGTGTGCCATAAATTTCACCTTTTTTCCTACTGCATTTCAAGCGAATTTTTAAACTACTTCAGAAATAAAAATCAAATGACCTCTATAACTTATAAGTACAATTTCTGTTTATTTTCCAATCATTTTATATGTTGCATATTGCATAAGCTTGTAGGTCTAATAAAAATCAGTGAAATTTAAAGATTTAAAACTTAAAAGCGATCAGAATTTAAATAATTTAAAAATATATATTCATTGGAAACTTAGTTATTTGTATAATGGCGTAGAAT